>CM060831.1:49585000-49790000 GCA_030762175.1 Metallyticus violacea
GAAATCATCTCCCTGCATTGCGCAATTGTCTGCTGCCTATCCGTACCCCTCAAACGGTTCATAACCCTCCTTCATGCGCTCTGGGTACATGGCAGACAAAGAGACATGTTCCAGCGGGCGGCGGCGGTAAAACTGCAGCGGCAGTACAATTGGTCCCTTCTCCATAATTTGCTATCAGTTTCGCAGATCAGTCCCCTGCCTCATACCTGGCCACCAATGAGCCAGTACTTGTCCACTCCAGATGAAGGTTTTTGGGGTTTTACCAGAGATAGAGTCAGTCAGCAGCGCTACCAAACCACGGCAGAACTGCAAGCTACAGTGACAGAAGCATTCAAATGCAATGCGGAAGGTTTTCTGTGCAAAACTTTTAGCTTGGGATGGCGTAGCATTCAGCCGTTACGATAACGAAGTTGCTCCTACTGATACTCCGGAAATACAATATTCAAGATATGTTATTATATAAAAATGATGAAATGAATGGAATATAAACGAAATATGCCTTACTCTATATTATTAGCGGTACGAAAATTTCAAAGTTTGAATGCATTATCAAATGACCAGTTCGGATCGCCCTCTAAGCACAGTTTCACGGAAGTTAATTAACATGCTGCAATTATGATGTATGTTAATTTCCTCTGCTAGCTATTCGATTTAATTCCTTTCTGTAACACAGTATTCCACACATTAGTGCTTAATGGGACAATTTTGCCGGTCGATGCACGTATCCTATTTGGCCGAACCGTTACATGATCTTTTCTATAAATGTTGTTGGGTCTTAACGCAGTTTTGAATGAGAAAAGAAGAGCTTAGTATTTTTTATAAATCTTGTCATGGGACTGGAGATTAATATGCTACTTTAGCGAAGTGTACTTACTGTGATGAATCCAACATTTTGTGCTCTATGGTTTCAGAAATATCTCTTTACATCGCTTATACTTTCAGAGTAAATTTGTAATAGTTTCGAAGAGTAATATTTTATGTTCACAGCTATTATCGCTACGACCACTGCAACAAATGTAATATCAGCTCATCTCTACAATAATAATTATTTCTATTTCCCACACTTCTAAAAATAATGAGAAATGAATAGTTGGGAAACTGAAGTTTTTGTGCTCGGGACCTTTTCGAACTGCTACTGGAATGAGACAAAGTTAATGCTTGTTATTTTTCCTCCCCTAAGGTGGAGGCACTAAGTTTTAAAACCCCCGCCAGCGGAGTGTTTATCTCACCTAACTGCTTTTCTGTAATGGACTCCGACTACGTGATCGAAGTTAACGAGTGGTTCGTATTGATTGAGACAAACAGGGATAGCATTGAGTCTCTGCCAAGTGCAGGCGTTACGTTTTGCTGATAATGAGCTCCGTGATCATTCAGTGCAGATGTCCTGCCCTTCCTTACCCAACGCTACACTCGAGTTACCGGCATATTATTGAGGGACGGTTTCCCCCAACTGCAGTTACCACATAAGAACCAAAAATCCCACAAGCCTCAAGAATATCTGTTTAAACTGGTGAAAATCTGCTGCAATTTTGCTTGTTTCTTTGTTATTCGTATCAAATATAACTGATTTTGTGATTTTAGCCCAAAGATGCTGACGCTCAAAATTTAACCCATTTTATAAATCAAAGACAAAACAGGCTTTTTATTCAAACAACCATATAAAATGTTGACACAATGAAATAATAGGGCTACTCGTAGCTTTAGTCATTGTTAGCTATTCTGTTCTCAATGATGAATTTCTCTGATATGTTTTTTGACAGTAGCTGCATCTTGTAAAACAATTCCAGGTTTTACTGAGTATTGGTTCTGAACTTTGCCTAGAGGTTGCTATGTCACAAATAAATTTAAGCAAACTCTTATAACAGTTAGCATAAAAGAAACGTCTAAATGAAAAGAAAATTAAAGAGTTAAACGATTAAGTTAAAAAATAATAACTTTATACTGAAGTATACATTTAAAGCAGGAAGAGCCTGTAAGGTGATTGCCCTTGTTGCTGACAGGCTGTATGATGTTTTGGCTTTGACTTTACTTGGCATCTGAATTCCCTATTGAGATTTTCAGATACATTATTAACATATATTAACAAATGAGAAATATTCTCAAAGTTTCAGTTTTTAAAAGATGTTCTACCTTTCAATGGTAATGATGTCATGGTAGTATACTGACATGGGAATACTTTCGTGAGCTTATCCCCATTCTAAGCTTGTGTATTTACATGTGCCGTTTTTGCGCTCATCCGTTTACCCCGGATCAGTATTTCAGTTCCGTCTCTTTTGCCTTTCTTTCTTGCGTTGTAAGCGTTCGGCTGTTGGCTGAGACTCCTGCCTGTTAACGTAAGTGAAGAGCAGAACCTATGCTACATCCCGAGTAGTGGATACACTTTCTGGTTTCCTTTCAGAGAGACAGTTACTGGCTTTCTTTCTGAGCAAACGCAGTCAGCACATTTTTGGGAGAATTTTTGGCTATTTCAATTAGAAATTCTAAGGAGCCTCTTTGCTATAAATGTCTAGTGACCCAGGTATTTAAGTATCAGGAAAGTATTACCTTTATAATTTGTTTGTTTTAATTTTTAGAGTTTTTCTTGTTATAACTGCTTCTCTTTTGGACAATCTTTTGTAATTGTTTGTCGGGTGGTTTTTTGGGCATTGGAATGTATTTAAAGTAAATTTGGCTTGGTAGTGAAAATGTTCAGTGGTACTATTTTTAATTTATCTTATTTTTCAGTATGAAGACAATTGTATATGTGTTAGGTAATTATTATTACTGTAGCCCGAGTTAATTTAATCTGACAGTTAAATTGTCCAGCTTCTATTATTATTTATTATTAAGGCCTTTGTGTCACACTTTTGAGAGCATTAACAATTTTATTATTTATTATTGCTGTACGTTTAGCTCCTTTTACACCAAGAATTATTATCACACTGCCTTTTATTACCATTTTTAGCATTTTCAATATATTTATGTCTGAGTTATTCCAACAAACTATTCTACTGTATGTTCTTAATACATTGCATTTAAATAGTTTTTTTCTTTCTTTTTTTAAATTTATTAAGGTATCGTACCACTGTCCATGTTTACCTCTAGGGGTCATCACTATGGCATATCCCACGAATCGACGCTTGCAAACATTAAACTGGAGGGTGTTGTTAAAATATATTGAAATAACGCAGTAGGTGTTACTATAAAACAAATGTAATCTATGTGATACGTAAAGTACGTGTGAAATGTGTAGACATTATAGAGTAGAAAAAAATGTATAAAAGTAATATAAAACTATGGTTTTCGCGATGATTATTGCTATTCTGCATGACAGAAAACAAAAATTTCCTTGAAATTTTATTTACCCTCAAGCTATATTTCAACCCTACAAATTACAAACTGTCAAAATCGCGTCATACAGTTACATAGCATTGCGATTCACATGTGCCCGCGTCATATTTTATGTCTTAATCCTACTTTATATTCGCATGGGAAAATATCCTTTATTTTTTTCTTACGCTCTCGCTGGTCGGCAATAGGCAAAGAAAGAATTCAGCAGTGGGGTGAATTGAAAATAAGACGATTGGAACAATCAAAATATCCTTGCGTTTGACTTCCAAGCGCTGGCTGACTGGCGGCTGCACACTTACAAAGGATAACACAACACAGGAGCAGTTGGCGCAGACCATCAAATGCTTCAATACTTTATCAGTTCGACACCTAGGACAAATATGCAATTACACTAGCTGTTCAGTAAAGAACGGTCATACTTTTTACAGGCCAATTTCTAGAGATAAAATCTAATTTACAACATTTTGTTACCTTAATGAGTAATGAACACATGGTATTAGCTACATGTTGTCGCCTGCCGGCTGTGAGAGGTATGCAAATTGAGACATGTTTAGGTCTGCCTATAGCAAAATGGAGCTGATACGCGACGAACAATATGCTGCTCTTAGAATCTGCTTTCGTCTCAACAAATCTTCAGCTAAGACTTATCCAAAATTAAGTAGGCAATGGAAAAAATTTCCGTTCCTATTGCACAGCTCAAAAATGGTTTAAAACGTTTAAAGAAGTTACTAATCCATTTTAAAGGAAGGTGAACCGGAATTTCAGTTATGCATCAATACCGCTGCTATCACTGAGAGAGAGAGGATGGTCGAATAATGTTAAGAACACTTTCAGAATTTCACTGGGTGTCACCCACAGGTTCCAACTGAACAGTTGCATATGAGATGTGTTTGTGCACGGTAGGTTTCAAGATTGCTCATTTCCAGACAAAAGAAGTTCGCGTGCAGATTTGCATGCAGTTGAAGACGCGGAGGAAGATGCGGAGTTTCTATCAAAGATAATCACTGATAATGAAGTTTGTCTACATCGTTTCAATCTGAGAACAAATGGCAAAGCTTTCTGTGGAAATCTCCATAGCCACCCCCCCCCCCAAAATGCCGGTAAAGTTATAGTCATCTCATTTTCGATATTTTGTTTATCAGCATGTCGTACTTGCACGCAGAACTGTAATTGGACTATATTAACAGAGATGACCTGAAAACTTTCAAGGCTATATCACAGGAAAAGGCTACATTTCCGTTCAACAAGTTGGGTGATGCACCATGATAATGAACGCCCGCACACCGTAAATGGTGTTGCCGAATATCTCATAAAAATCAATGTGAAGTGTGCTCCCTCCGGTGTGAATTTTTACATTTCCAAAAATTGAAGAAATCGCTTCGTGGACGGTATTTTACATGAAGACTGCGGAGACGATTCTGCGGCACTTGTCCAAAAATAGTTTCCAGCATGTCTTTGAAGACTGGCAGTAACACTAGGACAAGTGCATTGCATCCAACAGGGACTTCTTTGAGATATATCATCTAAATTATGAGGATGAATACAACTGTGTGGTTAAAATAAAGTATGAGTATTCTTTAGGAGCAGCTCTTCTGCAAGTGGGTATTATTATTTAAATTTTGAAGGCCTCAATTGCAAGTTCAAAAAGATCGTGTTAACACCATTTTCTGACCTCTGTTAAGTACTATGAAACCGTTTGTTTCTTTTTCTTAGCGTGTAGAAGAGTATCTAATTTGTTAAATTTAAAAATGAAAAATAATTGTCTCATATTGCAAATGTGTAACTACTAAACATTCACCCTAGGAAAGTCTGAAAGCTTACAGAAGAAATGTGTTTGTCTGTCAAAGCTTGCAAACGACCTCTAGAGAGAGTTCTAATTCTACCCTACGTCGATCAGACTCAGAAATATTCCTAGAAAGATGATCATCCTGCTCTAGTGATTGCAAACCCTAGTTCCATGTAACCATGTCCAGGATATCCCTGATGAGTCTGTCCTCATTCTTCCGTGAAAGCAAATTACTGCGGCCCTTCGATAATCTTTAAGTGAGTAGGCTAAATCTCCTACTTGTCACTCATGAAAAAATTTATCAATGATATCACACCAAAAAAGCAATAACTGGTTTACAATGTGATGGAATATGGTTTTATTTATTTTGTCAGAAATCTTTTATCTCTATA
Organism: Metallyticus violacea; assembly: GCA_030762175.1. Lineage (NCBI taxonomy): Eukaryota > Metazoa > Arthropoda > Insecta > Mantodea > Metallyticidae > Metallyticus > Metallyticus violacea. The sequence continues at coordinate 49,590,509 of CM060831.1, forward strand.
TTTCTGAAATTTGTTTCATAGAGGTCTCGCCCTACAAGTTTTTACCTAGAATCTTCTACCACTTCAATTTCCAATCTACCAAAGCTAAAAGACGGATGCCTCTATAACACAGAATCTGTTATTGCTATTGCTTTTATTTGTCATCTCAAACAGGCCCGGTTATACAAAGTCTCGATACTACATCATCTGTTCCATAAATTTTATCGGGCAGATAACTTAGATCCATTTCCTAGCGACAATGTTACATTTTAATAGTGAAGTTCAAAAGTGTCCAACAGATGGCGATCGCGTTTTTATCATGTAGTTTCTGAAGCTGTCGCCAGAGCATCATACTGTATTTACTGTATTACATATTGCTGTGAAACCTTAGAACTTCATCAAAAACAGATTATAACGGGACTATTCCACGAAAATATGGTCCAATACATTATAAGTATATAAATAAGTTCTTGTTAAGTATTAATCTGTATCTTTTTTGTTCCACTAAAGAATCAGTAAAAAGTTACAGTGAAGTCATAAAAGAACAAGGTGGAGGGACAGCTATTTTCCACCTTGAATTAGGTTATGTCCTCTCCTTAGTAATAAGCTCGTATGTTTTAATGTACAGCACGAACTATTATTATTCCTGCTTTGTTTTATTATTTCTTAGAAATAATGGTCATTTACATACTTTATTATGTATTTGTCAATATTCAAGTGTAATGTTCCATTTTGAGATAATATTTGTGTATTTTCATGCATACGGCTGAATTGCAGCATCAATTTCAGTCGAGAAATGGAAGAAGAATCTAGGCTTTCTTATTGCACTCGAACAAATGTTAATTTATTGGTCCATTTGATTTATATATATATATATATATATATATCACTTTTTTATTACATGGAAAAAATATGAGAGAGTCAAATGGGACTATTTTAAAACAGAATAAAGCAAGCAGTTATTTTTAGGAATATAACCTTTAATATAATACAAACTATAATGTACTGAAATGTGAATTTGAAACTAAAGTCCAGTGTCATACTGACTCAGATGATCGAGGTCGTTAAGACCCAAACTCATAAACTGCAGATCTGGGATTTGATTCCTGCCAGGACCGCCCGTCCTGAGTGAGGTTTTACTCAGTCTTCATAAATGGAAAATTCTGGGGAAGAATCCTAAACTTAGGCCCGGTATGCATCTTTCCTTTAAAAACATACTTTCCCATTGTATAATTTCATTTCGTTCACTGAATTTTGTGGCTTAGTATGAAAAATGGGCATTAAACATTATTAAAATTCACTTAATTGAACTACTTATTCAATGACAAAATGAACGCTTAGAATTTATAAAGTTAAAGTCTATAAATTGAGGTGTCTGAAGAGAAATATGTAATTGAAAATAAATGAGCTGATGGCGCTAACATTTAAATACTAAGCTGAAGATTCAAAACTGAAATTCAATTCTTTTCTGGTTCTCCCTCTGATATTAAGTGCGCGGAGAGTTAGCGTCAATAGCAATGCTTTCCAAGTACATTTATTCTAGCTTTCTTGGATAAAATTTGCGAGCTGCAACTCAAGTAAAATGCTTCCGCCATCTTACAGATCAGACATCTGTCGATTTTTTGTTAAATAAGTTAACGAAATATATCTGTTTGATAGTCTCTATCTAACGTTTCAGAAACACTTATCGAAGAGATATCTTACGTTTCACAAACGTTTATCTATCCGATAGCCTTTCGAACAGATATCTGGCGTTTCAGAAATCGGGCCTATTTATCCTTGAACAACAATTTACTTACAATAAGAAAAATCGCTGCCAGCGATGAAGCTGAAAAGACTGCCTTCTTTAATTAAGCTCCTCCTATAGAATCTTTTTCAAAGAAGCTACCTATACAATTCGAAAAAAAAAAAACGAATCTATTAACTGTACGATCAAATAAATGCCAAAAGCAGGATGCAACATTTGCCGCATTTAAAGCAAAAGAAATTTGTCCATGCTACCAATTTTCTCCAGCCTGTGTACCAGAGATGGAGCTGAAGAGGAAACATAAGCAAGGAGTTTATTTAAGAGAAAGTTGGCCCCTCGGGTATAATCAGTTATCAGCAATATCGAGAAAAAGGTAGAAAGTTTTGAGAGGTTGTGAAAAAGGAAGTTAGGTCACCAATTACATTTTAGCACTTCTCTTTCGGAATCAAGAAGCTGTCAGAGGTTCCTTTAAATTTACTGAACATCCCCGTGCCTTCAGCCCAGCTTAAAATACTTTCTCTACCTAGCGTTTGTCCATAGCATCACAATAAACCGGCTCTATTTCAAATTATACATGAGCCTATACACTAATTATAGTAATATATTATCAAATTTGGTAGGAGAGCTAGTTAAGTTACTAAAAATGTTTTGTTTTTGTTTGTTTGTTTGTTTGTTTTTTTTTTTTTTTTCCTAACTTCAAAAGAATCCGTCTTTCAGTTAATGCAATAAGAGCGTAAATAAACGACATGCACATTGCAATACATGACGAAAATTTTCAGATAAAATGAACATTTCTGTTAATTTGTTCTTCTGTTTGACGTTCTTTCTTTCTTTTTGTTACTGCAAATCATGATTGTCACAAAAGATCGTAAAATATTCTGTTGTCTGCTCGAATACAATGCCAGTGTTGATAGACATGTCTGCTCGCATTGTGCGTTGCCTGTAGTTCTTAACAAAAACTCTCTCTCAATATCTTACTGCTTCCCTCTATTCGAAGACTCTAAACAAAAATAAAAAACACGAGGAAAGGAAAGAAAACGAGAAACAATACAAATCTAAAACTGGAAATAAAATAATTCTGTACCAGTTTAGCTGCTGTTTTCTTGTTGATTAAAAGTCTATGTCTTTACCTTCATTGCTAGTAATTAGTAGAATAAAGAAATAGTGAAATAGTCTGGTTAAACTCTCAGCTTCACAAAATGCTATTATATTTTTTTGTTTCGTTGTTTAGGAAATGCATTATGCACAATATACTAAATATGTATATATTTATGTATATAACACTTCCTATCTATTTATTCAACTACTAGTATGGTTATTCACTGAACATACCTTAGATACCATGTGCAATGTTTTTCGGAGGGCCATGGTCTATAAGGGCTCCTTCTTACTGGACCATTTGTCTACCGTAAATGTGGACGAAACGTCTGGTAAGGACGAGGAGCCCAGCAGACCATTTCCCACAAGCCCGAAAAACACTGTACCTAGTGACTAATTGGGAATTATGCTAATGAAATAATTTGCTATGTGTGGCATATCACAGAGTTTAATTCGGCGTTCATTGAAGCCAGTAATGTGAAACAACTAACACCCATCAAAACAATTATCGGCGGTGCTTAAATACCATTTAGTGCACAACATTGTTTAACATCACCATTTCGTCTAATCCTCAAGATTAAGGTGGGAGCGCTTAGGAAACTCTCAAAGCTTCTGGAGTGCATTGCAGTATCCAATGTTTTTCTTTCTCCAGCATAGCTACCAGTATATAAATGTATATGCGCTCTTGATTGCGTTAATGTGTAGTTCGATATTATTAATATTAAAATGAACAGCAAAGAAGTGCATATAATCAGTTAGCATTAAGCGAGGTACCAAATAATATTGAAGTTGTACAAACTTGCTGTTAATATTCATGTAATTATTATTTGAACTTCATTACTCTACAGTAAACTGGATACTTGTTTGTGGAATTATATAGCGAATGTAGAATGTGCAGTTTCTACTCGAAACTTGAACATTAAACGAAAAAATATGTCGACAATTTCATTACAGAGAGGAGCAAATTTACTGATGTTCACTGAGATCAATGCAAGAAAATTTTATTGACCAAACAAGGAATAGATACCGGTGCTAACAGTTTATATTATTTATATACACTTAGCACCTACCTGTCAGAAGGAAAGCTAGTCGTCCCATTGCTTCGGGTGCCATATAGTGCTATGCTAAGGTATTTTGTACGAGAAATAGCCGCTATTTTTCATTAGAATTTACCCATCAGAAGAAAAGCTGGTCTACCTCTTGCTTCAAGTTCCATATACAGGAATACAGCTTTCAAATTAGCATTTAATGTCATTATGAACAACAAATCAACCCCAGTGCAAGGCCGCTTCAGTACCAAGGTGAAATTCCGCAGAAGTTCTTAAGGGACCAGGGACTACAGATCTTACGAACTCATTTTGCCGATGTTGATTTTTTTTTAATTTTAATTCTGCAATACTTACATCCTGATATCTTGGTTCTACATCAGGACGTAATACTCCAGATTTCATTTATTTATTCCTCTTATATCTTTCAATACAATTTAAATTACAATTAAATTTTACAGATTTTAAAATCTACACTACTAATACTATGACTAAACAAAATTAAAACTTCAAAAACAAAACCGGTACTGGAATCCAGCACTACGGCTATTTACTATGACTTATAATAACATCTACAATTGCAACTGGTACCCAGTAGCAATGATTACATTTAAACTTTATTAATTTACAATTATTATCCAATTTACTGCTGAAAAAATTCAGCACTTATAATTCTGGTTTCCTAATTTCCTAATGAAGGATGCAACTGTTAAATTTAAATTAATGAGATAGTGCTTTCATACTCCACTTAAACGCGACGAGTATGTTTTCCTCGCCTCAAATGACTTTCACGCTTTCGTTTATAGAGTGTTAATATCTCAGATGCTTTGCACAACACCTCTAACTATGTATATAATGCTGCCGCCCTTGGAATATTAAAAGCGCGTACTAAATAATAGTCGGTGTTGTAAGCAACAGAACAAGGCAGTAGTACTGAAAATAAAAGAAGGAAAGTGGAAACTGCTTATAGTGCGTAAAACTGTTGGGACGTAAATTTTTCCTTTCTCTCCCTCAGGGGTCGTAATTCGAGTGAAAGGAACAGGGAATTTGGTGTGGAGGAGGGAGTTGCAGTGGGAGCGGCTGCTGGGGCTGGCTGGATCAATTGCGCTATCGATTCCAGCTGGATTCCCCGAAATATGAAAAGAGGGACGCGGACTTTCGCCCCGTGACTCCACGACAAGTACTTCCTTCTCTCTCTTCTTGCACCTCGTCTCGTGTACGCACGCACTCAGATAGGCTGGAAACAAATCTCATCCGCCCAGGTCGCAACTCACAGGAGACCTTCCCCTTTCCAATGCCACGAGTTCGTTCGCTTATCGGTTTCTGATTCTAAACGCATACACGAAAATGTTACTTTTTTGTCGTTATCGCATCCTTCCCATTTCGTGAAACCATTAGGGTGGCTTGCCGCAAAAGTCACACCCGTTATTTCTCTTTACTGTTTTTTTTTCCCTTGTCTTTTGTATTTGTAGATATTGGAATACGGAAGACAGTTCAAGAAACAGGGCAACTCTAATGACATTATTTTGAACAAAAATTTAAAGAATTTCAAATATTAACTAACCATTCCTTTCTCTACCTGTTTTCCTTCTTTTCTTTTTTCTTGTTTATTCTTAAAAGTACGAAGGAAAGCTATCGATTTTAGGTAACGACGTTCACCAAGTCTTATCTTAGTGTATCTTAGGTACACCTTTGACTCCCCCCCAAAGGTCATCTCTTTGAGCATAAAATTCTTCTAAGTCCTAATCATTGCAGCGCGCGGCTCACAAGATAACCAACAACTGCAGCTGATATGTTATATGGCATGCACTGAAGACGCTGATATAGTGTGTGTTCCGTTAGCTCTGTGGCAGTGTGTGCAGTGATGTCGTGGTTAAGAGAGCAGGCTCGCCTTCTGCCATGAAACACTTTCAATAAACCTTACATATTATAATAAATTAATTTCGTAATATTTTCCTATACACAGCAAGCCATAACGTTATAATAATGAATGTTATAATACTACCTTCAGTATTTGTTCTACCTTAATGCAATATGCTGCACACGCATTCTCTGCACATGCAAGAAGGTACTGATCTTCTGTTATTCCTTTTATTCATTTATATTGCGTACATGAAAGTCACAAATGTTATGTTAATAGCAATGTCAGAAACTCGGGAACTATTGTAGACCACGTCTAAGAAATGCATAATGTGCCTAACAATTCTGCACATTGTCTAATCATTGTAGTCGTTGTCCAACTGAGGGTAGGTAAAGCGAGTTATTAAATACCTTTCTATTTCAAATTTGATATTATACTTACATTTAATATTTATGTGTAAATATCGAAGGACAAAAGATGGCTTATAAGACAAATTCAAGAATGGTATCCGCTTTTCAATATCGTCTTATATTGAGTTTCACGAAATGAAACAATCAGAGCATTTCTCAATAACAAAATTAACTTTTCAATATCCACATTTAAAACAATATCAAATTAAACCAAATAAGAGCAATAATAAAGGCCGAAAATTTTCTTACCCTGCTTAATGGAAGCAAAGTTCAATATCCAATTAAAACATACACAATTTTACACAAAAATAACATAACTACAATTAAAAAGTATCTGACCTTGGAATTGTGTAATACTATTTGTGAAAGTGTTTGAATCACTTAAGTTTAATGTATTACAAATATTCTGACATTACAGTTTTGATCATTGAAAAAACTGTGTTTTACTTTAAAATAAATATTCTCATACTACAACTTAAACTTGTATGATATTTGCAACTACAAAACCTATTTTTTTTAACCAAATACATTTCCTCTTTAGACATTTATTTGGAACAAATTATTTGATGGAATCCAGTTTCTTGCAGAGTTGCTACACAACTGCCAAAATAATTAGTTCCGGGATACCTTCAGAAACTTGTGGATATTCACTGTCAAAAATTTCATTATTATTCTGTTTTTCCCAGTTTTATGGGTGATTTAAAGCGCTTCTTGCACTTGAATTAGTTGTTTAAATTTGTGCACAGGATTCTGATCGTAGTCTTCTTTCCCACAAGGTTCTATGCATTTTTGACATTTATGTGCTTCGCTGCTTGCTTTTGTGCAAATACAGTAGATTAAATTTTGTGGTTAAGACATATAAAGACTGTTGACATGGTAGCTGTACGCTCTCTGAACTATTATTTTCATCAATACGTTCGTTGGAATAGAATGTATAGCCCTTTTAAAATCTTCTTGACTATCTGAACTAAGAAGGATGCCCAATAAAGAATCATTATAATTTTTTGACAACATACCTTTAATCCTCCTTATAATTTTGATGATCTTAAAGTAGTCCCTGTTGGATGCAGTGCACTTTCCCAGCGTTTCTGCAGTCTTCAAAGTCATATTGGAAGCCATTTTTGACAGGTCCTTCAGAATCGCCTTCACTACTGTTTCTAATTATGGAAAATGCCTCCCACCAAGTGTTTCTTCAATTTTTGGAAGAAGAAAACATCACACGGGAGAGAGGACACACTCCACATTGTTTTTGTGAGATGTTGAGTAACAATATTTGCGATGTGCTGCCGTTCATTATCGTCGTCACCCAATGTGTTGAATGGAAATGTTATCTTTTGCTGTGATGCGGCCTTGCAGAGTTTTGAGGAGATCTCTGTTGTATTGCCCAGTAACAGTTGTGTATGCAGGTACGGCATGCTGATAAACCATTTCTTGACTATAGAAATATGAGATTAGTATAACTTTTCGAGCAGAAGCGACAAGTTTCATTAACAGCGATTATCTTTGACAGAAACTCCGAATCTTCCTGTAACATTTTCAACTGCATGCAAACCTACACCGATCTTCGTTTTGTTCAGGAATCAGCAGTCTTGAAACCGAACAGGTCTCATGTGCAACTGTTCAGTTACCAATGCGTAGGTGGCACCCAGTGAACTTTTCAGAATTGAAATCAGTTTTAATGCTATTCGATGATCCCCTCTCTCAATGATAGTAGCGGTGTTGATTTAGAGCAAATACTGGAGTCCCGGGTTCACTTTCCTTTGAAATTCATTGAGCTCCTTCTTTAAACATTTTAAACCATTTTTGAGCTGTGCTTTAGCAAAGAACAAAATAGCCTACTGTAATTGTGGATCAGCCTCAGATGATGATTTGTTAAGACGAAATCAGAATCTCAGAGCGCATATTGTTCGTCGCATGTCAGCTCTGTTTTGCTGTAGGCGGAACTGAACAGGTCTCAACATGCACACCTCTCACAGGCAGAACTGCAAGTGGCAATAATGCAACTAGAACCACGTGTACATTACGCATAAAGTGAACACACTATTATGAACTAAATTTGACTAGCTCGTTCGACGCTAACTTGATTTTCACTATGTCATAGATAATGTTTACCAATTGTCATTGGAAGCAGTGTTGTTTGCAAATTTACACAACTTTGGAGCATAGAGAATGCTCAGTGCTGTAAAAAAAGTGAAGATATCCAAAAAATTAATAGCATCTAATTCATCTGCTCTCTTATTCGTGAGATATATCTAAACAGCCAACTTTCTAACACTTTTGCCGCGATCAGCTGAAAGCCGCCACAGGTCTGCCTCACTTGTAAAGCCGTAAAAGGCCGCGTCTTTTAAAAGGAAAATGCACCACTTTGAAAATTTGCTTCTATAAATTCAAGAAAGCTCACAAAAATGTCCATTAAAGAATTACATATTGTACAGAATTGATTAATAGTAACGCAAAAATATAATAACCTTAAAACGTTCTCATTATTTCAACCAATATTAAATATTTTTAAAGATGAATATGGTTTTCCTGTTTTGAGTTTAATTATCAACTTTAAAATTAAAATATACAATAAAATTAAGTGTTCATAATGATAGGGTGTTCATTTATGAACAAAAGGCATACAGCAAGGTATGCCAACTGGCATGTTGCGACAATACATTAAAAAAAAGTCAAGCAGTTAAGGAGAATTAAATTAGTTAATTATACATCGTCTTTCCAATTTTCTTTGCAGAATTTTCACACCACACACAGGGTGTGAAATGTTCTGGAGTAAAGGTTATCATCACTATTTTCGTGATCGTAAGTGTTAGTGTTGAGAGAATTGATTAATAAACGGCTCTTATTTGGTTGCGGAGATCCAGAGGGCATGCTGGGTATGATTCCTTCACATCATCAGAACACAAATGATCACTCTCACTATCGGATATCAAATCATCACCACTAAAATCGCCCTCTTCAAAATGCGATATTATCTTATCATCATCTACGCCTGCCGCAAAAACGTCACGGAAACAATTCGCTATTTTCAATCCTCAGAACACCACAATGAGACAAAAACTGATAGTATTATTCTCAAACATAAAATACCACCCTCGTACAAGCCCGAAATCAAAAATTAGTATATCGTGTTATTTTAAGCCGGCCGGCGAAATTGGCGCTGGCAATCTTGGACTGGACTAAAGAAGCCGACCAGATCGGCTCTGGCGTTTTAAGAGCGTGCTACCACATGGCACCAAGAGAGTTAAGATGTTTATAAAACATTAGTATAAATGTATAATTAACCTCTGAATGCTATTGGAACTCATTCAGAGCAACTGCATCGAGAATTAAATTTATTTGATGTAATAGATTTTAAAGCAATATTTTTCTTGTCGCCCATTTGCTTTCTTTGGCTTCAATGGCAGAGCTGAAAAAAAATCAATATCAAAATGTGTCATATTTTTGTACATTTTATTCTTTTTCGTTCGATTACGTCCACCATGTCTAATTTAATATTTTAAAATGTTCACTGTATTACACAAAAATTTATTGTCATATCTATTTCATCCGGTATTTTCTAATGCAGGAAACAATTTCTGTATTTTACAGTTTTACAGTTTAGGCTCCTTTTAGCAGACATTCACTTTTCTTTTGAGCTGCACGTAAAGTTTATATTGAGAAATAAACTGTTACTATCACACTCTTTTCTAATTTTTGATAGTTCGTTAAAACATATTTTGTTTTGCAGTAGCAGTATTATTTTCCATTGCTGTACTAAAATGATCCTTTAACTAAAAAAACAATAGCAGTACAGAATTCACTTTACCAACATAAAGAATGCAACACTTCTTATATCGAGAGCTTATTGTTGTAAATAACACTGCAGAAGTTGTTCAACTCCATTATTTAAATCGATGGAGGATAGGTATTTAAAGCAACAACATGACGGAGAAGCATATTTTACTTTGCCTGTTATACAGTGAGGTTGTATGAACTATGAGCCGGTACGGCGCGGCTGGGTACTAATAGAATCCATTCGTCAAGGACCATGAAGCATGTGCAGGTAGCAGCTTTTAGTTAGCTGAGAGGAGGCTTTGTCGTCGTATCGTGCGTTACTCGGTCATTTCGTTGTGTGCTAGGTGTACTTCGTTACAAATGCTACTACATAAATATGGTGTTGGAGTTCGGGTTTTTTTATGCGATACGTATGTAAAAATGGATTGAGAAGTAGTAAGAAGTTTCAAGGAAACATATTTCTGTTTGCTAACTTGTTAAAAAAGACGAAAGATAGGATATCTATATGGTGAGAAACTTGTAAGAACTGCCATGTTCTTACAGCCGTAACTCAAATAACCTCACTGTATGTTTTGCATTGTTAATAATGCCTAGTCTGGTAACAACAAATTTTATTTACTCTGTCTAAAGATTTTTGGAATAATTTTCATTACCTACGTAATCCCTATATTTCTGGATTTCGTACTTTGGCGGTAAAAAATTTTTAAGTACATCTACTAGATTCCGTTCGTATATTTGAATATTTTGCACCAAACACAAATAAACTGAGAGCTATTTATTTGTTTTTATTTGTATACTTTTTATCACTTTGAATTGTGCACGTATCCACGAGTAGAAGCAAACTGGGATCAGATCGGTAACCAGTGTAGTAATGCAGATGTTATTTTACTCTTATTTTTCATTTTTATACTCCAGAGATTAGTAGCAAGGTAGAACCTGCATTAGAGATATTACTGTAAGCTGTTTACATTTGTTATAGCACAAGGAAAAAGTAATAGGAATTTTCAACATCAAACAGCTTGCGCATTATTAAAAAAGTAAAATAAAACAGCAGAAATAATAAGCTGCGGTATTTTCCATGTAAAAACAAGCGCAATGAGCAAATCTTTTGAAAAGTAGTAGGAAAACGCCTAATATTGTAAATAAATGTTTTCTCCCAAATGAATAATTCCATATATTGTTATGTATTGACTCCAAAATTTTACTCCACCGTTGATAAAGGGGAAAAAGAAACAAGAAATACTAATAATATTTTATTTATATGTGTTATATATAAATTATATATTTATAAAATATATAAATGTATTTATACATATACCAGCACACTACAAGGTAAAATTACTTCTGTTCCACCAGTGACAGTTAGAAAAGTGAAGCCGTTACCAATCTATTCATTTCATTCAACACGCCTCTAAAATACTCATCTGGTCAAAGTAGCTAGCGGTGTTACACGATTTGCTGGACCAGCTTTAAATGTTCATAAATATTCAGTAAAGTATTGCTATTTCAGCGTAATAGCATGGAAATTAAGGCCACTCCAGTGAACCCTCATTCGTTACATTTGAACTTCGCAAAAGATATTAATTATTTATTATTTCTGTTAATGGATAAAATGATGATGTTATTTACTCATATTTTTCATTACTATACTCCAGAGCTTAGTAGCAAGGTAGAGCCTGCATTAGAGATATTACTGTAAGCTGTTTACATTTGTTATAGCGCAAGGAAAAGATAATAGAAATTTCAACATCAAACAGCTTGCGCATTATTAAAAAAATTAAAAATTAAAACAGCAGAAGCATTAAGCTGCTGTGTTCTCCATAATAAAGCAAGCGCAATGAGCAGTGCTTTTGAAAAGTGGCAGCAAAAAGCCTAATCCAGTAAATAAACAAATCGCTTGTGGATATGTTTTCTCCCAAATGAATAATTCCATACTATTTTGTGTTGACCCCAAAATTTCACTTCACCATTGGTATAATGAAAGAGAAACAAGAAGGTTTATTTTCCAACTCTAGCAGCACACTACAAGAACAAATGCTACTTCTGTTCCACTAGTAAAAGAACTAGTACAGTCGTAGAAGAGTGCAGCCCTTACCAATCTATTCATTTCATTCTAAATTAACTAGCTGTGTTACACGATTTGCTGGACGAGCTTTAAATGTTCATAAATATTCAGTAAAATATTGCAATATCAGCGTAATAGCATGGAAATTAAGGTCACTCATTCGTTACATTTGAACTTCGCAGTGCATATTAATTATTTATTATTTCTGTTAATGGATATAATCGACAACACATGAAAAATTCTGAAAAGTCATTAATCCAGCGACATATTAAATCGAACATTTTTGAGAAATAAAAGTAATTTGCGAAACTACTCAAACACTGTTTCACATGCAAACTCATAACAGTATGGTATCTGTTATTAATTAAGAAACTATCGTTTGAAGAAAATGAATATTTACGTATGTATATGCATTTTCTGTAAAGCATGTTCACAGTCATCAGGAATAAAAATAAAACTATTTTCACATTCTCACAAGTTTGAAAAAATTATGTTTCAGTTTAATGTTTGGTATCAATTTAAGATAAGTTAGGGTAAATTAGATAGCTTGAGTTTATTTTGCAGCTCACTTACTAAATAGAAATACTCTCCTAAATGTTAAGGATAAGTGATGCACACCATGTGTTAAAATTCTTAGATATTACCTTTAAATTAACGCTACAAAAGGTTTATATTTCAAAATTTCAATGTGTTCCATTATTCGGAAAGCTTTAGGGGCTGTATTTTATTGTAAACAATATTACACCAAATTCGTATGTGATAAAAACATATCATTTCCCTTTCCAAAAATAATAGCATGGTATAAGAAACACATAATCAACATAGAACTTCTCCTACTGGTGCATATCTATGCTATTTTATGTTTACCAAAGAACGATTAACCCTTGAGAAAAAAATGAAAAGCGCGAAAGTATAATGTATAGAGAAAATGCGATTACTCGTTACATTCCTGCCTCACAGAACGATGACTGTTGTATATACGAAAAATACGCCAAACGACGGCAAACAGAAAAAGTAATTACCAAGGAGGCTAGGAAACACAAAAGCAATTGTTCTAGTAATGCTTATTCTTGTACTGAAAATGTCATATCCATATGCTTCCCACGATTTCTGTCTCTTTGGTCATTTGCAATTATTCAACGAAATCTAATGCACCATGTTGCAGATTACAGGATCCATAATCATTATTAGGCGTTTCGATTGGTTGTTTCTTATTCCCTGCTGCATACTACCATTAACCTGTCTCTAATCCACATTCCAGCATTACTCTAACAACTTCACTCCTCCATGTAAGGGTGTCTATAAATAATGCATGCAACTTCCTTCCCTATAATTTAAAATCATTATATAAACCACAGACATTTTATTGTTGAAACATATACCATAAGTGAAAGTGTTGCACGAAACAGTCAGAATTCCAGAAATCAGCACAATTGCGCACCATTGGTAGCTCTTAAGATGTCCAAACGATAATTCATTTCCACCCATGTACTACTAGTGCGAATGCGGCATAAATGCGTTCTCGGAGATCAGCAACAGCCGCCACTCTTGTCTTGTAAACAATAACCCTAATTAAACTCAATAGAAAAAATATAATGTGACATCAGGGGGACGAGAGGTCTTGGTATCTAACTATCTCGTCCGATCCAACGCTGTGGCAAACGATCATTTATAAAAACTCGAACAGTCGGCTGGTACACTGTCCTGCCTAAAACATTATTCAGGGAATATGTTGAATTTGTGGAACAGAAAATTGCTATGGTATGTTAGTTGGTTCCACGGAAAAGAACGGTCCCATCACTCTCTCTATCATTCGAACACACCAAATATTAACCTTGGGGCTATTTTGTTCACATTCTATGGTCGCATGAGGATTCTCTGCAGTTGTATTTATTGACTGTCACTAACGTGGAACGTTGATTGATCGCTGACTGGAAGGGAATTCACGTCTTTGTCATAATGAGCAATGTCTGTAGCAAATACTGTTCGAAAACGTGTATCATTTGACTGAATGTCATAGCGTAACTGCATTTGATAAGCGTAAAGACGGAGACGTTTGTGCGCTGTTGCTTGTGGCATATTAATTCATGAGTGGCAGCACGGATTGACCTCTGGGCACTCCGTGCAAATGCTCCATATATTTCTTCCAAGCGTTCATTCGACATGGACGGACGGCCACTGCTCGCACATTTTACAACCCTTTCTGTTTCTTTGAACTTCGCCATCCACTGATAGATGCTTCTGCGAGTTTGAGGTTACACTGTTCTGAACCTTCGCTGGACTTGTGTTACAGACTTGAACTCCGCAAATTACAAGATGCTCATAACATTCTACTGTGAAGGCGCCATTTCTGTTTATTCACCCCCACTGACCACCACCCGAAGTCCTAAACTAGCGCACCTTTACCAAACTTTGACAGTTACCAATTATATTTCCTGTAATAGAGAAATAATACATATCATGGTGCTTATTCTAAGGCGAGGAAGTTGCGTATATCATTTATAGACACCCTGTATTTTTTGGTCTTTCCTACTTCCGCCGTCCCTGAGGTGACCGTACATCACAGTTCAAGGAAAGCTCTCCTCTGTTATCCTCTCTGCATGTTCATGCCAAGTCAACATTTTTGTCAATTCTACCTAAAACCTTCCATTACTTCTAATTTTTTTTTTTTCCATTTCTAATTTTATTCAACTTGATACATCACTACTATTACTACTATTACTACTATTACTACTATACTACTATTACTACTATTACTACTATTACTATTACTACTACTATTACTACTATTACTACTATTACTACTACTATTACCACTATTACTACTATTACCACTATTACTACTATTACTACTATTACTACTATTACTACTATTACTACTACTATTACTACTACTACTACTACTACTACTATTACTACTATTACTACTACTACAACTATTACTACTATTACTACTATTACTACTATACTACTAATACTACTATTACTACTATTACTACTATACTACTATTACTACTATTACTACTACTACTACTACTACTAATACTACTATTACTACTACTACTACTACTACTACTACTACTACTACTACTACTACTGTAATACTACAACAGCTACTACTTCTACTACTACTACTGCTGCTGCTACTACTACTACTACTACTACTACTACTACTACTACTACTACTACTACTACCACTACTTTTCCTTAAACTATCCATTTCACCCCAGTTATTATGAGATTTAATATTTAAATAGTGCATACATTTTCATATGCTATGTTATCAAAAAGTTATGATAATTTTAATTTTTATTGAACAGCCCTCGTATTTAAATTAGTTCAAAGACGTATATGATAATGCACCCCAATGCTAAGCAGTCACGAGAAATTCTTACCTTGCAACTAATAAAATTAAGAGTAATTAAAATAAGATATAAAGGCTAACAAATGTAAAGTTAAATGCAAGCATGCCTGACGTTATAGTAATAAACAATGAAATTCGAATACATTTTGGAATTTGAGTAATAATGTTATCGCTATAGAACTTATCACTCTTTCCGGATTTTGCTTCTGCAGAGTCCGAATACTGTAAATGAACAGGATAACCACAACTGCGACTTGTTTTCCATAGTGGCTTAATAGTGGCATTTGCAGCGAGAGGATATTGTCAACATTAACTCTGTAAATCAGTTTATCAATCAGGTTTAATCAGTTGTAATTTCGCAGCGGAAGGTACAGCCGTGCTATGTCAGCGTTATTGATGATCATAAAGCCCCTTTCCTATTTAATGCTAGACTATCCCAAATCGGAAACAGCTTCCAAATGAGCTAATGGCTTATATAACTTCTGGAGGGTATTAGAGCGCTTACCTACTGTATAATTAATACCCATGTAATATAAATAATTTCGTAAATTATTGGACAGGAGCCTGCATACTAGTGTACTATATGCATGAACTCTGTAGTTAGTGACAATAATTGCGAGTCTTCGAGATGTAAGCCCAGGAAAGCAGGCAGTGTGTTCTTTTTAGCTCCATTAACTAAGCATTTAATGCTTTTTCTTTTTAATACAATATTTCTAATTATTTACTCCAATCTCATTTTAAGCTTATATCATCGGCTTATTTAAGTAATAAATACTTTTGTCCCAAACTATTTAGCCAGAACTCTTTATCAGTCATCGTTCGGATTCTATTAATCTGGCATTTCCTTTACCTTTAAAAAACGAAACATACATAATTTTTAGATAAAATCCGATGTGAGGACCCTAATTACGATACATAAATGGAAATGGATTTTACTAACGGGAAGATACTGCAAAAGAAAGCTTTTTGCGGTATTTTTATTTCTTTCCTTATTTATTAGTAATAAATAGTAATTAATATTCCACTCACCTTCATAGTAAATGCTCTAACTGCCTATCCTCCAGATTATATTTTAAATACATTAGTACTTTTATATGGATAAAGATGCAAAGGCTGAATGGATTTATACGCACTGCGGACAAATACACCAACTTGCTGCGCTAATGTGTTGAAGATCTCTTTCGAAGGGAGTTTTCTAACCGATATCATATTTCATGAAAACGTCTGCTCTATTTACATTTCTCCCCATTTTGTCTCAACTTGTCAATGAAAGCCGATTTGAGTTTTGTTCATCAATTTGCAGATGCACTTTCCGATGGAGATGTTACTCCTGAAAATTTAGCACTAAATTCTCTCTTACAGTACTTTTATTATGTATTATGCACGTAATAGTAAATAAATATTATTTTATCTAGCGTTTATATGGACTCAGCATACCCCACAAAATATAAACACAAATTAGAACGTCTAACACGCACTTCATACATCAATTGAAACATAAGTGAACTCATTTTCCTGCTTCAGCGAAACTTTGAACGCCATTCTTAAGTGGAATAGCTTATCCACTGAAGGTCAGCCTACTTCCATTAGTGTATACATTTACGATTGCGTAGCGGAATGTAGGCACATTTTTCTTTGGGCGGAGAAATGGGAATATAAAGTGTCTTAGAATGCTATAAAATATTAAATATATGTGTATTAATGTTATAATTTTCACTCATGAACGTTTTGTCATATGTGTAATTCCTTAAAACAGAAGTTATTCCCCAAACACAATATTTCCCCAAATATAATTCTTGGCATAAAATGTTGATACGATTTGAAAACACGCTTCTTCTTAATGAATAAGCATTATCTTTAATAAGATGATCACAAGAAAAATTCAAAGATTTTATGGAGATTCCATCTCAAGTGATTTGAGAGCGACATCTTCCAGCTAATGTCGGAATGTGCTGGTGGAAAACCCCCACGATGTGTCCATGGAAAGGTGATTCCATGGAATTTTGAGAAGAGTGGTGATAATTCACAAAATTCAACAATAAATATTTCACTATAATTTTCAGAACAATAAAATTATGTGCATAATATGTGTGGGGCAAATTTGAATTTTTAATTATGAATAACTGTGGAAAACAGCAAATTAATTTAACATACAATTTAGAAAATGTACAACAGCAATAGTGGGTCTTTACAACATTATTAAAATGTTCAAATGCAAACTTTAGATCACTGAATCTCATGTAATAAATCTTAAATCGTATGGCATAGTCAACAGGTAAAAATTAATTAATTCTTGGCCCAGAAAATTAAAAATACAAGAATACATTAAAATGTTCTATTTTAAGAAAAGTGAAATATTAACACTTGCCAAATTTATTCTTGGTTAACTCTTTGAGCTAGCAATATACATTCCTTAGAAAGAAAAAAGAAATCAAAAGAATCTTGAGCCAAACTAGTAATTAAATAAAACTTTTAAAAACAAAGCCTTTTCTTAATGCATCATATCTGGGTCACTGGGTGAACACAGCGAAGAAATACATCTCACCCCCTAAACTTCTCGATATTGTCAGAAGTCAAGCAATTTCTAATTAGCTCATTAAGCTGCACAACCAGCAACCCTTAATTCTTAGTATAGAGTGCGTTGCAACTAATGGCAAACATTCTGGCAATCAGGTCATGCATACGCAGCATTAAAGGAATGGGTAAAGCAAAAAGGATGTTTCATTTATCGATCAAGCAAAACGGGATGTGCGTAAAAAGGACACAAAATAAGACCAGAAAATTTGTGTAGCCGTATTTTCATCAGGCGCGATTAATTTCCCCCTGCTTCCTTGCATTTCTTAATACAACACCTTGAACAAGAGGACTGGGGAAGAAAGAAACGTTAAAGGAAACATATCTTAATTGCTTTCTTAAGGATTCTCTGCTAGTAATTTGCTACCGAGCATTTTTTAAAACTCTTTATGGGATACACTGTTGCCAATAAAGTATCTATATAAGTATTTATGTATAGAATATCCTCATGTTTGCATACTTTAATCAAGCGCACCTTAGAGATTTTTTTTTGAGTAGTGTTTAACGCCCGTTTTCACTACTGAGGCACCACAGGCGGTGGACACTGATGATACATGAGATGAAATGATAAATTGGGAAAGGATTTTTTTAAGGAAGAAAACGTTCCAGGCCTAAGTTTAGGTACCACCCCCGGCATTTGCCAGTTATGAAGACTGAGGAAAACCTGGAAAAAACCCCAGTCAGGAAGGACGGTCCAGGCGGGATTCGAACCGTAGACCTCCCGCTCACGAGTCCATGCCTTAACGACCTCGGCCACCCGTGGCGGTACCTTAGAGATGCTCAGCAGGGTGAGCGTATAATCCATACGACGCACACAAAGGAAGCTGTTGGACGGATGTTGGCAGATGTCATCAAAGACCCTTCGTTTGTTGGAATCGGTTTCTTCTATGAGTAGACAACAAACAATCATAATGAGATGTGTTACACGCTGAACTTTTGACAGACATTTCGTGGGCAGTCCCTGAAGATGGATTCTCCGTTACTACCTCCCTCGAAGCTCTCTATTCAAGCTATTGCCGTGTCTACAACAGCTGGAACAACCGCTGTGTAGCACAAAGCAAAAGAGAAACATTCCTCCGCGGCACAACGTTTCTGAAGACATGCAAATGAGACATTCTCGTTAATAGCTTATTAGGAACGCAGATGTACGAGGTAGGAGGTGAGTGACAAAGGAGGAGATGAATCAATCTGGGAATCATGATTGCACCCTGCCGCCGGCAGAAGTAAGCTTGCTTCAGCTGATTGTTTTGTAATTGGTTTCCATGGCTGTTGCTTCACGTCACCACGCACCTCAAAGATGAGTTACATAGCAATCTACGCGGACATATCATCCCTTCAATCAGCTCTACCTTCAAGAGCTTTGTACTGGAATGCATGGCACAAAGAAACAGAATTACGGGCTTGGTACAAATTATCGTCAAGGACTGAATGCAAAGGGATCAAATTATTAAACTTGTATCTGTTGCACAAAAATAAACATGACTACAGTGAATAGTATGAGGTCCTAAGTTACAGTGAACCAAGTCTACCAAACTGAGTGAAAATGCAGTCGATATCATTTTTCAATAAAACTATCCTCGGTTCTGCTAAAGAAACAGATAGAAAGGGTACGAGAATCTGCCCTATCTGCCCTATATGTGCGGAGAAAGAATGTGGGAACATATTCTGGCGTAGTGCAAGGGGACAGAAGAGTGGAGGAAGAGATATCTACCGGCCCCGCTTGTTAACCGGTAGAGAGGGCAGTGGCAGTGCCGGACTTTGCTGGCAGATAGGTAAGAGGAGGAGAGAGTAGGTAAATTTTTAAAAAGTTGAGACAGCTCAGATCGGAAGAGGCAGACAACAGAGAAGGGAGGTAGGGGAACATTAATCACAATATTTTTGAAGGGGGAATATTTGTACATATATGTGAAAGAGGGTAAGTTATTTACTTTTGTACTGTTTTCTGTTGTTTATTTTATTTATGCTTTAACTTTTTCTATTATGTATTTTTTCTTTTTCCATTTATTTATTTCATTATATATTGTCTTTTAAGAATTAAATTTTGGTTTGGGCATTTTCAATGTATTTCCTAGTGTATTGGGAAAGCACGTATGGTCCCAGGACCCAAAGTATAAACGTTAAAACAAATAGGTATATAGTGATACAATAATAGCTAAAATAATATCACTTTAAATAAATACTCCAAGTGCTTCGAATGCATTAAAAATATAAAGAATATAACAAAACTGTGGGAGAAGCATGTTTACATGCTTACTTTATAACATTAAAAAAAAACATTGTTAAAACTACTACCTTTTTACAATTTGTATCTTTGTCAGTAAATTCAGTCAATAGGCTCTGTAAATTTTCCAATTAAAAGATGGAAAGAAATGCCCCAACCTCAAAGCATCTTGACTGTCCTGTTCTCAAATGAAAAGCTTAGAAGTGTCCATCCCTCGAGTCGGTACGTAAGAAGCGGGCAGCCTCGCGTGTCAGTTAATTGAGAGACATATCGGCCAATCAGAGCAGACTTAGAACATGAGGTAGTTTCCACGTCACGATTCAGAATTATGCTAGAAGAAAAGTAAAAAAGGTATTGATTTAGGCGCAGGTTTGAATGGAAAATCGATTCAGAAATAAAAACTTTAGGAACTTAAGTTCCCCCCCTGTTTTTGTAATTTTTTGTGTGAGTTCCATTTACAAAGTTTTATGATTTAGACTTTTCCATGGAAATCTCAGTTATCTGTTTGTAATAACGGCTTTATAGTTTACCTATATCAGTGTCATTGTTATTATGCAGTAACTATTTTAAAATCAATTAACGCCTTAATGTGTGCCTTATAATTTTATTTCCATTTTCAACGTCTTTCTTATTTCTTACAGACACGATCGCTACTATCATTCTGTACTTTTCTCTCCTTACCGCTTTTTGTTCTTCCCTTTGCTGCTTCCCATTCTCTATTTTTTCACTTTTTCTCTAGACGTGCGCCCAATTCGTAACCGTGTTCTACACCAGCAAGATTTATCACTGAGTATTCCTTATTCATGCGGTTGCTGCAGCTGCTGGCGATATTTACCTTTCCCGATAGCTCAGTTGGCTAAAGGACTGGCTTGCCACTACTGCAGACTCAGTATAAATCACATTGTGTGGAGTGCCATTTGTGGTGTACAATGTCGAGATTTTCTAAATTTTCTCGAGATTCCCCTATTTCTCAGATTTCATTCCACCAACAGTCTCCATTTTCCTTTCCCCTTTCACCTCTTCTTCATGCACATTTCATCTTAATGGCTCGCTGCTATTTTGGGAAAGATCATGACGTTTTGGACTCTGGGTATACTCCTAATTTATCTCCTGTGCAATCCTAAGCTAGACGTTCTGACATTTCCCTACGCCCTTACGGACTTTGATCTCTGAATCTCGGGTAGCATGACCTTTGACACCCAAGTCACGCACTGGATGAAAGCCCGTTGCCCCCATAAGAGTGGTCACGCCATCTGGTTTCTGAAGAGATGTGGGTTTGCTGAAGACTACTTGTGGCGTGCCTAGAACAAATTCATATGAGGTTTGTGGCGCTTTAGGCTTCAGTCATCTTCACACGCTAGGAAAATTTTTCTCCGCTTGAAATGCATACCATACGGTCGCTCCTATTTCTTCTCATTCCATTTCTATTGGTTCTGCACAGCGACCCAATGAACTATGAACCAACCTGCGATGTTTGCATATGGGCAAGGGCGGCGCTCGTTGCTATCCGCGGGTATCGTTTAGTTGCGCACAACCATACCACAGTTTCCTTAACAATTCTAAAAGATTTTACTTACCAACTTTAAAAAAGAAAATACTGATAGTAGCCACTGTCATTGTCCGTACATTTTTTGACACTACTTTAAAAGTATCCATAACTCGTGTACTTTATGTGAGTAATGTAAATGGTATTTTTTCTTTTACCGCTTGCAACTTATACCTCTGGAGTAAATTAAGAAAGACCATACAAGACGAACCCATTTATACTGGAAGAATTTAAACAAAATATCCGCCAGGAAATAGCCAGAATTACTCAAAGTGAACTACAGCGAGTAACCGAGTATTTTAAACAAGTGTCAAAAATATATGGACAATGATAACGGCTAGTTTCAACGCCTTCTTTTATAAAGTTGGCAAGTAAAACCTATTAAAATAGTTAAGGAAACTGTTGTACTGTTGTATCACCGTTACTCTGGAATACCCACAGACAAAAAAGAGCCATGAACTCGCCTGTAGTAAAATACCACTATTTGTTTCATAGATAATTGGATCGCTCTGTAAGTACTTCCGTCACTAGCCACGATAGAGTTTAAAGATTTTGATCATCCAGATCTTGTTCATCGTTGTAACTAACACTTATTTTTTTTTTAATTTGAATAATGTATATTTAATTCGTTTTTCCACATTGAATATATAAAGGCCAATATTAAAAATTACATTTCCAGGATGGACTCACACCGCCATGGGTGGTCGAGGTCGTTAAGTCGCGGATTCGTGAGCGGGAGGTCTAGGGTTCGAATTCCGCCAGGACCGTCCACCCTGACTGAGATTTTTTCTAGATTTTCTTCAGTCCTCATAAACGGCAAATGCCGGGGAGGTACTGTAAACTTAGTCCTGGAAGTTTCCTTCCTTAAAAAATAAATAAATCCTTTCCCAATATACCATTTCATCTCATGTATCATCAGTGTTCACCACCTGTGGTGCCTCAGTCGTAAAAACGGGCGTTAAACACTACTCAAAAAAAAAAAAAAAAAAGGATATAGTCACGTGCACTTTACCCTTAAGTTTTAAGAGTAGAGGAAGAATTTCTCAATTCCTGTTACTTCATTTAATAATAAACCTGAAATATAAGCTGCATTTGCTACAGCTAATTACTGAAGTCAGCAACTCATGACTCAAGGATTAAAATTACATTGTGTACAACTACAACTAAGAATTGAATATTCTGAAATTAAAAGTTCAACTTCTGAAATGTGAATCTCTTCCCCGTATATCTAGTATGAATGCAAATCAATGGCTAACCAATTACAAATATTGAATTGCAATTTATCTTTGTAAGTTAAGAAACTTTACCACGAATGCCAAAATAAAAGTAGCATGGAATATGGGTATGGCATTTAAACGATTTATCTATTGGTGATTACGATGAGGTTTTGATTTAGACTATGCAATAGTTTTCACAGATGACAGATAAATACAGCATTAAGTCTAATTGGCTGAAAAATTAACAAATGAGTTTTTACATCTAGACTGTAGGTCATATGATTGCACACATATCTACTTCGCAACAACAAATATATAATTACTTAAGCTTTTTAGGTAGGTAATACCGGGTGTAACCTAAGGTAGGGCCAAACTTACAGAACACATTGCCAACACGTGGAAGAAGAATTTAATTTATATGGACATGGGTCCGGAAATGTTTTATTTCCATATTATAACTCGTTTTTTACAACTCTTCATAGTGCAGGATTAATGGGAAACACACAGGAACAGAACATACCAGCATACCATATGAAACTCTTTCTTACATGAAATGTTTAAAATGCATTCTTGGTTACGTCTGGTTAAGTTGCAATTCTTGGGTTCACCGCCAGTGTTTGTATTCAGTTTGAACAAAGGTAATGTCTATGCATGTATCAATGCTAATGGAGGGCATTTTGAAAATTTCATGTAAGAAAGAGTTTCATACGGTATGCTGGTACGTTTTGTTCCTGTGTGTTTTCCATCATTAATGTACTATGAAGAGTTATATAAAATGAGTTCTAACATTGAAATAAAGCGTGCCCGGACCCGTGTCCATGTAACATATTTTCTTATTCTAAGTGTGAGGAATGTATCCTGAAAGTTTGGCCGTACCTTATTGTTACACCCGGTATATATACAGTGATTAACAATGATCAAGTAGATCTTGATGCTGATTAGAATATTTTCGTAATAAAGAAACTAAAAAGTATGCTTTCATACAGACCCCCTAGTTATTGACAGTTACCTGTTTTTATTATTATTTGAAATGTTAACGCTGAGCATCGAAATGCATTCATTTGTCTTTGACATGACAGTTCTGTATCTATCTATCTATCTCGATGTATGCATTGCTAATAATAAAAAACCTTTCCTAGATTTTTTTTCAATAAGTCATATTGTCACGATTCGTTTGTGCACATATATTGAACATGGTTTGGAAGCGTAGCTCAGATGTTAAATGGAGTTAGGAAAGGGTGTAATAGAGTAAATTTAAGGTACAAAATTTACAGCGTTATGTTTTAATAAAGACGGTTTAAGTTCAAGAATGCCCAATAGTGCAAAGAGAGATGTCTAACTATAGTACAGAAGCTGAAGGTTTGTGCCCGACAGGCTGGAGCAGCAGTTTGCCTTACACGGGCAGAAGCGAAGCGCAGATGAACCCAAGTCGAAGAAGAGCTAAGGGAGCAACTTTTGCTGAACTACCGTAATTTATATGATCGTACGTGCCAAACCCAAAGGCCACGTGTTTCTGGAATGTTCTGCGTTCATATAACCGGTCACATTGCGAACATCATTGTCGCCTGCATGACTCACGGATGCTGTAATGTCATTCAGCAAGAAACCGTTATTTCCTCTGTATTTTCACAAATATACTTACAACACCTTCCTAAAATTTGAGCCCACTATCACAGATCAGCTTTTGCATTCGTGACAATATGTAGAAGAGAGTGTTAAGGTCACACATATATAAAATTTAATTGTGAAAAGACTTCAAATGCCTATGCTTTTAGTGCTATCTCCCCACTCCGTATCTTCTAAGTGTTTGTTAATTTTATTACATTATGTACATTCTCTTTTGCTTTTATTTACCGATATTAATGTTTGTCAACTATTCTGCTGTCAAATTAATATCTAAGTACTTGTTACATATTGTCATACGTTATGCGTGAGAACCCCACACCTCTCGCTCACAAGTCCGTTCCTTAAAGACCTGCGCCACCCTGCGGGTCGGTGCGACAAGTTATGCTAGTTTGGCTTATTAAAAATGATTTTCTAAAATTCCCACATACTCTGGGTTTGCCTCTTCGAAAAATACAAGTAACTCTTTTTTAATTTCTAGAATATACTGCTATGTTTAGCTTCCAGACGCGCAAAGCTTTTCCAGTATTCTATACTTGATTGATTTTATTCTTACATAATTAAACAATGCTGTAGTAGTGCCTAACTTCTATTCTACATCTGTTTTCATCATTAACGCCAAAAAATAATGATTTGGCACTAGGAATCTAAATTTTTTTTCTGTTAATTCTGCTAACCAATCAGTACAATGTTTTTTTTTTCCTCGTGATATACTATGTTCAACAAAGTAGTAGACCATTAGTAGTCTAGTAGTGGTAGTAATTTGGCTAGGAAAATGCCCGTATTAAACTAATTAGTATGGTTCCCAAACGGTTCCTGCTTGCCAATCGACCTCTAATTGCCTTAAAAAGTTTTCAGGAATCACAGTTTTTTCTCAGGTGTTCCCAGTGGGTACATTCGACCAGAATATGTATCCATTCCTTATCCCATCCACAAAATGTGCGGATTCTTCTACCAGAAGTATCTGTTATTTTTTCAGCCTTCCAACTTCCCCTTCTAAACCAGGCCATTCCTGATATCGCCTTTCTTACTAAAACGAGCATATATATCTCTTTACCCCAGGTTAATTAATTTCATTTCATAGGCTCAAGGAGGATTTTATCTTATATTCTGCCTCAATTTCCTATCTGCTGATTCGCTCTAGCCTTGTTCTAACCTTCCTTTATATGTTTTTATTATTTGCATTGCCTCGTTGGCTTATTGAACCCAGACCAATTCATCTGAGCCCTCTTTCCACCTCTGCAGCCTAAAACGATGGTGTTAATTTTGCATCTGGTGTCTATAGCATTTAGCGTGAAGTGTTGACTGGTCCGCCTGCATATTATTAATACAGTTATAAATATCTTGTAGCATATTTTGTTTATTGATAAAATAATTAAATTGTTTAATAATATAATTAATAATTATATTTCAACTTTAACAACCTATCAATTTATATTTATTCATTTTCTGTTAAATATAATGCTTACACAATGTCCCATACTAATTTTCTGTTAATATTTATTTAAATCTCATAAAATGATTCGTATTATATTGATGGTGCTATTCGATATCAGTATTTTGGTATTTCTTCTTCTGCAACACCAATGAACATAATCCCCCCCCCCCTTTTTATACGGGTGGTAAAATTAGTTTCTGCAGCTTATATATGAGCTTTTCTATTGAATATGAAACTCACAACGAATACATGCTTTATTAACGCACGAGAGAATTTATTTTGTGACTTCAAAAGGCTCTGGGCTCGAAACAACATTAAAATGATTTATCTGTGTCTTTTAAGTTTATTCCGCACTGATTTCTCAGTCCTCGTCAATAGAAAATGTCTTTCTACCAAAACTAAATTCATTTCTCAACTTATTATTTCATATCATGTGCCATCAGTGTCCTGTGACGTCTCAATAATGCAAGTGAGATTACACAATTGTTTGAACAAATATACTTGAGATAACTATAGACTACACCAAAATCATATTTTAACTAGATGAGGCCTTTTCTGAATCAAACTGTTTTCCATGTTTAGAGCTAAAATATTTTTGATAAAAAGGTTTCATTAATACCATGACTAAGGTAAAATTAAAACTGTGATTCGGACGGCTGCAATATACTCATGTGAAAATAAACCGAGCATTGCTGCAGGTGTTGAAGCTCAGTTTATGTGAAATTGGGAAAAGTAAGTCAGTTACTATAAGAGTTGACCAAATGAAACAAAGACTTTAGTCAGAACGTTGTAGGTTAACTGCGCAGAACTTTGTGTTTGGTGTGATAACTGTAAGAAAGCAGAGTTTGCATGTGCAAAGCACGTTTGCACGTTTGCAACTGGAATTCGTCTAAACGAGCCCAGCGAGGCAGCCGAAACTCATCATCGTCTGAACAGTGTGCATGGGATTGCTTGTCTTGATGTGGTGAATTTCGTTACGGACAGTGCGCACTGAGACTTGGTCAAGCTCACTTAATGTAGACACCATTATAAGGAAGAATCGCCGAGATATTGCAGAAACATTGTCATTTAACAAGGAAACTATATCGGTTTGCGTGCACTGGATCCCTAAGCAACTTTCTGACGAACAAAATGCTCGGCGAATGCGTGCTTGCATAGAGTATTAGCTGCGCTACCCAGCAGAGGGGGGTCTCTTTCGTTGAAGACGTGTTCCGCAGTCAACCACGGACGTTCTTCACTCGGGTATCCATAAACTTGTGACGCGTTGGGACACTTGCTTGAACAGACAAGGTGGATATTTGTAGCGCATATATCACCCAATCACTCTTATTTCCTTTAAATCATTACAGAAAAAAGTTTCACTTTCATTTGGGTAAACCATATAGCATTGTTGCAGATTTTGATAACTTAGTACTATCTCACTCAATTTGGTGTATGTACATATGAATAACTCAGTCTTAAATAAGCAGGCAATTTTTTGTTTTTCTCAATGATATATAATTTTTTTTAAAGATGAATACACAAATCAATACAATATGACTAAGGTACTCGAGATATCGGAATGTCTCGGATAATATGACAAGATAAACTCGGATAGTGAAACGGGCCAACGGCTCACTTTTAAGAAGAAGAAGATTGTGATGTTAGTGGTGAAAGGTTCATTTAAACTAAAAAAATTTACATGTACATCCTGGAGCTTCACGAAATATCATAGTCCTGTTTATGAGCTGGTTTACTAGTTCTAATAAAACCTGTTTCACGAACATTTATATCACAATGGTAGAAACGAAAACTTTTGTTATTAGTCACTTGTCAAAATTACTAATGTAGCCACTGTATCCGAGCGTCGAGAAGGCTATTTCGGGGATATTTATTACTTCGTGGATTGTTTGTTAATGCGATTTTGTTTATGCAGCATGTATTTTATATCGTATGTTCAAGCCAAGAAAATATACCACAACGATAAGAATATCTGGTATTCAAAACAAAGTAACAATGTTGTATTTAACTAACGTACATAAAAAGCACTATTGGACAATTCTCCTACAAAATTATGAAGAAAGATTACAATGAGAAATTAAATATTACATGGGCGCACATAATTGATGTACCGTATTGGTCCACCGCGACCTATCCATCTGTCACTAAATGTTCTGTTTAGGTGATTTCAAGTGGAAGTGGGAAATGTGCTAGGGCGCCGTCATATTGGAACCATAAGTTCCGCCTTATGTTTTGGTATTATCATACGTACCATCCAGTAGACCTCAAAGCCAAATGCTGCAGTGAATATCAGGCACACCTAGCGACAGTAAGTAGTACTTTATATGTTTTGTTTACATTTGACCGTCACAAACACGTTCTACAATCTGAGTCTCTAATATGACGGATTTAATGTTGACGCGTGTAGCACAGTAAAAACGCTTCTGCGATCCCTTAATCCTATCCTCAAAATGCTTAGTTTGGTACCGCCTTTCTGCTCTATAGTTTTCTGC
The DNA here is from genome assembly GCA_030762175.1 of Metallyticus violacea. Classification (NCBI taxonomy): domain Eukaryota; kingdom Metazoa; phylum Arthropoda; class Insecta; order Mantodea; family Metallyticidae; genus Metallyticus; species Metallyticus violacea. The sequence goes on from CM060831.1 coordinate 49,618,967, forward strand.
ACAGTTTTTCCGCATTCAGTATATCTCTGTAAACAGGTAATATACCTTGTTGCGATATTGCGTGCAAACGCCTTTTTATCTGTTGTTAGCAAGCGTGCCAACCATTTTTCGTAAAACCGTTTTTTAAATAATTCTTTATGTAAAATATAACTTACCGATTCGTTTAAAATACCTATAGTCTCAGCGATTTCGGGCACAAACTCAATTTCTTCTGAAATGTGCTGTTATTGAGCTTTTTGCAAGTTCCTCATGTGGGGTATCTTTATGTCATGTATAAATTCAGCAGCCCATTTAGTAATAGTTGAGAATGAAAGAGAAGAGTCTCCATAAACTTGATAAATTTGGTAGGAGCTTCCTTTGGCGCTAAGCCATCTTTTACAAATATCTTTATCGCTACAGATACTTAATTTTATCCATTTTATGGAATATCCACACCACAACTGCTTTAGAAAGCTGCATTAAATAACCTATTCGAAAGAACGACATATTTCATGTGAACTAAATTACCAATGTAAAAAACAATTATCTCGCCAAATGCATGCCCGCCTATAGTCGAATCCGAGAATTATTTATAGTGGTCCCTTACATAAACATTTTACAATGCGTCTTGGTTTTATGTAACAGTAAAAGCTTCAGTTTATGAAAAAAGTGAAAGATTATCGAACCTACAGATTTCACTTTTTTAAATGTGTATAATAACATAGCAAACCAAGAGGCTCAATATTTCCAAAGCTTAAAAATAAAGTGTATAAATCTCCTCTGGTTTCAACGTAAACAACTAAGAGAATTTGGAAACTGCAAAAACGGCAAAGTCTGCACATAACTTCAGTGGCCCAGAATTTTTGAAGACAGTCTTTGAGGTGGACCAAGAGTTTAGTGTAGCAATAACCCCATCCTTCAGCGTCTCATTAGAGTATTTCAGAGGCTTCCACCCCTCCTTTCTTTCTTAGGCCCTTGTTGTGGAAACACGAGAATAATGTAGCAGGTATGTATTTCAAGATAAATTACCAGCCATGCTAAGATGTGTTGCGTGCAGAGTGTCCCAGAGGGAGGTGGAACGTCTTCATCCCAACAACCTCCCGTGCCTGACTCCTCTACATCGACCGTGACACTTGGAGAATGATGTAAATATCTTCCAGCGAAGGTTAATGGTTTCTAATTTTAGCCAAAGGAATCGTTAAGTAATGCAAAGTAAATGTTAACACGGTTATCTTCACTGAGAGCAACATCATCACTGAGCAGTGGAGGACAAATGTACTTCTAAAGAACATTTGAAGAAGAAAAGGAAAAAACAGCTTCAAAAGCGTTCTTCTTCTTCTCAATTCCGATTCTCTTCTCTCTACTTAAAGTTTACGGCTACTTGTAATGAAAAAATTCAATCACCTACACAAGAATTCATTCCAAGCCATAAATTTAAAAAAAAAAATCCACTTATAAAGGAAATGTTGGAAAGATGCAACCAATGGATTATGAAATAAAAGATGCTACAAATTTACATGTATTTATTCAGATAAAGTAAAATGGAATCAAATTGAAGACGTCACTTCGTTCCGGAAATGTTTTTCATATAGGCGGACCAAGCTACTGATTTGTACCGCCATAGTTTCTGTGGCATCTTTCGATAGTGAACTGCTTAGGCTAGCAACGAAAATATTGATATCTGCAGCAACTTAATAGTTTTCTGCACTCTTTTACCTAAAAGAAACACAAACTTAGAAAAATTTTGGAAAACATGGAATCAGAATTCAGAACACAAATTTCATCTATTAAGCCCCATATATCAAACTTGTGGTGTGAAGTGTGGTTTATCCCACTCATTCAATAATTAAAACTAACAAGGAATGTTTTGTCATCATATAGTGTTAGTTATAAATATTAATGTTTTGTTCATTTATATACAATGTAATATTGTCTAATTGTTACTACCGTATAAAAATACACTACAGTAAAAAGACATATTTTGAAAAAAAAAATGTCCATTGGTTTGTTTTTATATTTAAATTTGTAAATCAGTGACGAAAAACAACATTTATAGTAAATAAGGAAATATATAACACTTAATAGTAGTATATATTAAGGTCCTTTAGAAGGTTGTGAAGTACACTTAAACACAGTAATAACATAAATAGGCACATAATTCACAGGATATTCGGGTAGCTAAATATCCTTTTCATAATGGTATATAGATCACCAATTGAACATCTTCGTTTTCAAGATATATATATATATATATACATAGTATTCAAGGACATTTTATTTAATTATAAAATTTATAAATATAATTTATATAAAAGGTATATACGCACATAAGATGTATATATACTTTTTATATATAGTCTCTTTGATGATGTTTCTAATTATTTCACTATCCTTACTTAAATACTTTTCCTTTGTACACTGGTACTAAATTCAGAAGCGTAGAATCAATGACAGATAAAAGATATTATATTTAATACAGATACATTATGAATAAAGGTACATATGTTAATATCCATACATCCATTGAATATTATTTTTGCAGCTTTTTCGATAAGGAAACAATTATAGAGAACATTAAAGAAGAGAAATGTACTACATACCGTCTAATTTTGTCTGTCTCCAAAAACCCTGAAGGTTGCAATCAATATGGCATACCTGTCATGAAAGTACGTGCGAGTACTCTAAAAATACACAACGATTCTGGGACACACACACACAAAAAAATGCAGTTTTAGAGTAGTAAACTTTGAGTTAAATCTTAAAAATGTGTGACAACGAGAGATGTTTAAAAGTAAAGTTTTGAATAGCTGATTAGAGTATAACTGTGTGTCCAATGAATCCAAATTCTTTACCATAAGAAACAAAGGGGAAAAAATATGTTCTATTATAATATTTCAAAATCTTCTTTCATTTTAAGTTGAAACTAAACTCACGTCAACCTACAATAATTATTTCTTGTTTTCTTAAATCTGTGTTTATGGTGTATATTATTATGCACATTTATCATTCGGATAGTTTCCTATTATGTCGCAAAGAAATAGAAGGCAAAAAAATGTGAAATCTAAATTTACCTCGTAGAGGAAGAACAAAATCAAAAGTTTATTCGTAAGCATGACATAAGAGTTAAGTTTCATTTGTCACGTCTGATTAAATCTGCACTAAAATACAACAGGTGAGAAGGGTACCTTTGTTTCTACAGGAAGCAAAATGAGTGTCATTGTGGGTTAGGAGAAGCAGGACAGAATCTTGTTTGTTTCATTTGTGGGGAGACAAATTGCGATGTGTGTATGCGGGCCGAGCGACCAACCGCACACAACAACCACTTCCGTCACCCGTCCCATGGTAAATAATGTTGTTCTTCTTGCAAGGAAGCATGAGGTGGAACAAAGGAGAGACCCAGTATAAATCATTCCTGTACTTGGTTAGTGCGTACAATAATTTCACCTTGCTTTTCATCTTGTCTCACTAAGCATTAAAACGTACTCTGTGAATCTAAGTGAACAATGCGGCTCTCACAGCAGCCCAAGGGAAGGAAAGCTACTTTGGAGCCTTTACCTTCTTCATATGAAGAATTAATCCTATACTTTCCTGTTTCTCTTTCATGCTAATCGTTTTGTTGATTTGGTTTATTTACGGACGTTCTTTAACATCTCAAGTCATCAGCGTCATCAACTAGTATGAGTCCTTATGAAATAGGAATCCTTGTTTTAAATGTGCTTCAATCACTTCAGTGGAAGTGGAACTTCTTTTTCCTTGATGAAAAATGTTCTCTCTTACAAGCGGCTGACTATGACAGTTGATGCTTTGAAAAAACTTCCTTTTTTGCGTGTAACCAAGAAAATAAACTTAAGTACTTGAATTATGTGATAAATAAATTATCTTAAATACTTATTTTCATAATAATTTAATAATAATTGATACTACTCTCTGTTTTTACTTTTAATGAATGCTTATTTTCATTATATTACTGCTTATTTTTAGAGTTTAAGTGTCTTTTTGCCTGCTAATTTGAACCAAAATAAATGTCTGAACCTCTAAGAAATCCACAAAGTCGCCTAATATTGTGTTTATATCAAAACCCCACGTGTTGCACTGCTCCAAAGTTAAGTTACACAAATTTGAAAAGAGATCAGGAAACTAAACAAGATTTTATCTCTCTGTTGTATTCCTTTTCCTCCCTTTCAGAAGTCGCACAAACTTATTTTCTTTCAAGGTGCACCACACATTTATAGATTCGACCCAGTAGCAAGCGTGACGTCGACTGTTATCCGGGACACCAGCTGGGGAAGCCCCGCGCATTCTGATCGATATGCACACCACCAAACAACACGTAGGTATATTTCAGTTGGGCCTGTCTTGACTGCGGGGTAGAGAGAGAAGTTATGTATACCATTTTGATTTAAATCGCCGGTGTATTTCTGTACGTGCCGGCTCACGTTATAAGTCACCGGGTATATTGCCCACGGTTTGTTAAATGCCAAGCTCTTCTTTCGAGCGTTCAGTATTGGAGAGGTTGGAACTGAGTGATTGGGATGCTTTTCCAACACTCGCGCAATCCACATGGGGCCTCAGAAGCATACCTTGATATTCCATCGATCATCTCCCCCCTAAACTTGGTTATTTTTCTGGTTTCGTTTTATCACCGTTCAAAACTGTACACTGTTCCTTCTGTTCGCATATATATAAAGCTGCAGCAATGTGATTCTATAAGCATTATTGTAACAATGCCTAACAAAATGCTTTTATTGTGGGAGGAGCAGTAAGTAAAACTTGTCTATAAATGCAAATACTGCTCTTTTCATAACCTGTAAGAAAATGCTAAAATTTGCACATTCTGTAATTTTAAATAAAAACGCCAGATTGTAAATTTTGGTGATGATACAAATTTATGGCATATATTAAATACAGCAGTATATTACTCCATAATTTTAAACTAAATTTTATATTTTTTCGATTACACTTTTTGAAATTCTTGAATAAACTGCTTTCAAGTTAACATTAGTTCATTTTTTTTTTCTTTCCACCAATAACACAAAGTCGTTGACAAAATCCTTTCTACGCTTTTAAGTTCATTAAGTTGGGAAGTGGTCGTGGAAAAACGCCTTATCCTAATAAATTTTTAAAGTTAGGTAATATGTGGGTATTTAAAATCAGGCTAAGTAAACGGTTTATTCTCTACATTTTAATGTCAAAAATTAAGTGGATAAAAACAAAAAGGAACGAAGAACGCTAATTGCCTAAAATAATAGAGAGTGAACAAAAACTGAAAACGTTTAGAACGTTTATGACATTATATAATTATACTGTTTATATCCTGGAAAGTATATCTATATTCTGCGGCAAAAGGAAAGAAAACAAAGAAAGAAATTAGGCAGCAAGAACAGTTGTTATATTTCATTTTATGTCAGATGTGTAACATTCTGTATATAAATATATAATTAGAGTATGTTTTGGTAAAACACATGCCAAGGGAAAATTAAAATAAAAATGTGGACACCTAGCATTAAAACTTTATATAGATCATGGATTATAATAAATTTGTTTTCAAAATCAGTGAACGTAACATGTATAAATGCTGAAATTAAATATTATATGTTTATTATATGACAACAAAGACAGATTTAAATAAAAAGTAAAGTCATGTGTGTGTATATATATATATATATATATATATATATATATATATATCAAATACCTAATTCTGTAGGAACGAAAATTTGAAGTAAATGCTCCAAATTTGGTAGTTCACCTAGATTTCGCTTTTCCGTTGTGAGAGAAAACTTCGGAAAATCTAGCAATAGGCCTTCAATTTGAGAAACATACATAGTCATGGTGTTGGAGAGACAGTAAATTGAAAAGGTGGACATTTGCCCATTTTTGTTTTATTCTATTTGTTCATTATTCACGTAAATTTGCTTTCACATCAACTATCCTTTTTACTGGAGTTTCAGAGGGCAGCTAGGTCATTGCAACTACATTCAATATTATTTACTGTTCTGAAGTTTTGAGTTAAAACTTTAAAAAGTTTTAAAAATTGCATCTCTCTAAGCTTTCAGGCTATTGTTTTATTACCATCAGGGTCCTGATTCCTAACCCCTTTACTCCGAGGTTGAGTGAGTGTATTGGCGCTGATGGTGGTGAGAAAGCGAGGAAGGTTCTAGTAGCAAGATATGGGTAAACAAAAAACATACCTTCCTATTTGTATTGGGTCTTCTTTTGTTTTTCCGCGCACGCGAATCGGGCCTACTGTCGAGAGCACACTGCACAACTGCCCACCGCGCGATCTGCAAGGTACCCTTTTCACATAGGATGAAATTTCTCCTTCCCGAGTCGGTGGGCTGTAAGACATGAACATCAATAACCTTTTATGGATGAAATATAAGAAATTCTGTAGCAGAATATGCTTAAGTTAAGTTGATCCCCGCTTATTGTGCTATGTAAGAGATTTTCGCGGTAATTGTTCTAATTGCTAGAGATATCGTCTAGTTTTTCCCCTGTTTACCCATGACGCCTATTTTTATTTTCTTGTCCAACATTCATATTGTTGTTTTGAATTTAAGCTCTACAGAACTGAAAATCTGTCATGTGAATGAGCCCTCCGGAAAACGTTTTTGAAATTCTGAATTATAATGAGCAACTGATTAATTTCTTAAAAAGTTACAGGAATGAAAATTCGTTGTTATATATTAAATATTTTAATCATAGCGAACAGGGTAAAGAAGCGCAATAACACCATTCCACATGTAATAAGCCTTTATCCGCGGCAGTAAGAGTCCCTCACTGTCCATGTGTATAGCTTTGACCTACCAGGTTCAGACCCGGTTTGTATGTTGTGGAAAATTAAATGAGGACCCGTCCTAACGCATACCAAATGTAATAATAAATTATGTGTTCCATACAATTTTTACTTTATGTAAAATATTACTTTGTTGATTTAGTTTATTCACATCTTAGATCATCAGGGTTCCATTCAATTCAAGGCTTAAAACCGCCGATACATTTTGCTCAGGTGCCCTTCTTTCAGGCTTGAGGTTCTTTTACGTGCCGTAAATCTACGACATGGGATCCAAAGCTTTACTTCCCTTCCGAAGCCATCAATTCTTATGTCCGAAAAAATCCATCTATCTTGGGCATCTTGAACGGACGCTCTTGATAAGCATGGTTAGATCACCAGGACCGACTAAAATGTACAGTTATTAATAAAACGCCCAATGTATATAATTGTACCACACTTTCTTCTATAAAGTTTTGTTTATGTATTAATGAAGCATGTGTTTACTATGTGTTGTGCTGCCCGACCCGCTCCTTCTCTGCATTTCTGCGATTCGCTGCAGCAGCGTTTCACTATCCCCATTCAATTTCAAGGTAAAGCGACTTTCTAGTCGCTAATATTTTTCGATGTAGGAATGTTTTACTTTAAGGATATATTGTTTGCCATGTATTTTATATATAGAATATTTATACGTTACCCAAATTAATTTTTGCTCGTACATTTTCTCCTATGGCGTTGTAAAGCCAAGGTGTTATTTTAGATTCATGTTTTTAACCCTTTTCCAAAAAATATACTGGGAGGTGTTGGTGTTTCAGGAAGCGCAAAAAGATTATATATTTTCAAAACATGCGTTTAGCAAGGCATTCCTGGTGGGTTTACCTGTAACCGCTCTTATAGAAGATTAAATTTAAATAAGGTTCCATTGCAAGTCCTCGATCGTGGAGAGAATTCCTAATAAGCCCTTGCCTTTATTGAGGCCGCAGATCAGATTCCACCCTCGCATACCTGCTGAATGTGCGCTATGCATAACAATGGAAATATTCCGCGGAATTGGACTCTTCTGTGAATCCAAATAAATATAATTGAATTTTGTCTTCTGAGCTTAATGTAGACGATATTTGTAAAACCTCTTATTAAATTCCAATTCTCGGAACTGACAGCCAAAAAGCCTCCAACTTTGATTCAGCACTTTGCCTTGTCATTACTAGGATAAATCGTTCTAAATTCCTGAGATATTCCCTTTAATTCTCATAATTTCTCTCTCAAATAAAATTTCTTTTATAGTAAAATCAATACATTAAACGCAATCGTTTTATTGTATTTAAAAAGCCCTCAAAGTTATGATATACTGTTTAATCGGCAATATTCATTTGATGGTGACTTTTAAAACCAGATGAAATGGTAGTTAAAAATATCTGCAACGGTGTATAATCACCGAAGAATACTAACTTCTTGTGACAAAATTTCTTTATTTGTGTTTGTTCTTTAAACGAGTTTGCATTATTCCCAACTAATAAAACGAGCTAAAAATGGCTTTCTTTGTATCTTTCGGAAGAGTAAAAAGCTCTTATTGTTAAAAAAGAAGCTTACGATTCTTTATGAAAGAAAGAAATTGTGTGGACTATAAATAAAACAGTGCAATACTTTGGGGGATCGAAAATAGGCATGATCGTATGCGGGATATGTCTGAATATTGGCAATTCGAACCAATGTCGAGGTGTGTAGTGCCGAAAGTAGTAGGTAAAACGAGTGGTTGTACTGCTGTGCCTGGTTGAATTGTGAGGTGTAGACGAACTTAGAAATGTGGCAACTAGGCGCTACCAGGATGGTGTCTTTCTGCACGAGCTGCTATGCGTCGCAAAAGTGCGCACACTTCCTGAGGGACACACTACTCTGCATGACAACACAGGCCATTGTTTGCCAGGTTTGGAATATCCACTATACTCATCGAACATGCGCCCATTTGATTTCGATCTCTTTTCTCAGTTGAAAGAACCTCTGAGGCGTCAAGTTTCCATACTCTTCCTTGCTACGCGCCGTAGGGAAGTACGAATACAATGTCGACATAAATAACAACCTCGCCAACGACACCATACGACGCACGGCTACCGCGGTTTTGGGAAATAGTGCAGAACAACGCAGGAGATTATACTGAGGGTCTGTCACTGAATGTTCAATGACACGTCTGTAATAACATGTATTACCACTATTTACAGCCCATGTAGTTTTAGACTAGATTGGAACTAAATTAACCCTATGCCGACATTGTGCGCGCGAACATTATCATGTGTTAATAAACTCAGAAGCTATCGGAGTGGTGTACATAAACATATACTAAATAAGACAGCAATAAAAATGTACTATATTTAACACGTTTATTATGTACTGAGTATTTTAAAATTTAAAGATACAAAAATGTTACGTAAATCTCAAGAAACCGCAATTAGCAACTCCTATATGTTTATATCTTCAGAAAAGATTGGCGTGCTACATGAAGTCAAATGCTTCCAAAGGTGCTTATGCGACCTCCGCTTTTGAGCTCATTTCAAACCGACGCTCCTACTAAGTAAACAGTATGAATAGAGGCTTTATAGTCCTTATATGATGTTGTGGTAGTAATATTGCAAAATCGATAAAGAACTTGAGACCGTATTAATTGTATGGATCTTACATCACAAATGCTACATTAGAGTCCATAAATATCACACAAATAATATAGAGCAATTGCTAATTCCTAACTTTAAACACAAAAGTTATATTTATTAATAATTTTAAATATTAGCTTTAAGAAGCTGTGTTTATTTAGATTTTACATTGATGTTAGATTTACAGGCTGCCTGAGCACGGCTACTTACTGTAGAAACGCAGTCACGCAACCCAAAAGAGAGAGACAATAGACTCCGCGCGTAAAATTACTATTTTTATTTTAATGTTTATATTTTGGCTCAAAGCATAAAATAGTACATATTAAAACTAATGATTATATATAATATAAATATGTTGAAAAAGATGCTACAATACATTGTCGGCATCTTTGTAGGAAACTTTCTTCCGGATGAATACAGCAGTTCAGAAGTCGTTACTTATAATGGAGAGTATGTTGTCTCCCGTAACATTTTAACAAGTTATCAAAGAGTTTTTCTATTTACTTTCTTGCGAATCGTCTTCCCGGGTCACTACCAAAATCCTTTTTCACATATGTACATGTACTTATAAGGCAAGAGACAAGCAATTGAAAATCCTCGATAAGAACATAGAAAAATTTCATGTTAATATTTATTGGTGCTACATAGATACTCCAATATTGATCATTTTTATATATGGCTAATCAGAATTAGAGGGGTGTAATGTTTACTCTTGCCCTAAAAAAGGAGTATGGCAATAAGGAACGGATCACTAGTAAAAAATGTGCCCTTGTTAGAGTGACAACAAGGATGAAACACCTTAAAGGAAGGAAAAAGAACATATCAGTTGTTCCATGCAAACAAACACTTGAATCTAAATAAAGAATTAATTCGCTATCTAACAGGACTCGGGCAATTTGGAATCTATTTAAAAAAGATCAGGAAACTACCAAATAAAGTATGTGCATTATGCCATCAAGATGTCATCTTTGAGTGCCCCAGGTATCCACATTTGAAAGAAGATTAGGGGAAGCTAGCTATACAACAGGAAATTGTTTCGATATTAAAAGATGTGTAATATATTTTCCATAATGGAAATGGAGGTTTGCATCAATCTACATCACTGTACTTTTATACAACCACCCTCTGCTCTTACGTCAAGCATCATTTCTTTGTAGTTCTTTCAAAATATGTCCTACTCTTGGATAAATACACTGATTTTTATTTTGTGCATAGTTAAACTTTTACAATAATTAGACATATTCCTTTAACATACGTAAAATGTACACAACCATCAGAGACATAAAATATACACTCCAGCTGGAATGACAGCAAAAATGAAAATAGAGAAGAAGGTAGCAATAATAATTATTCCTATTACTTTACCTTACATAAACTTATTTTAAGCAATGCGTACATTTCAGCACAGTTGCTATGATCAGTTTTATGCTTTCGTTGTTTTTTTTTTTTTTTTAGTAGTGTTTAACGCCCGTTTTTACTACTGAGGCACCACAGGCGGTGGACACTGATGATACATGAGATGAAATGATATATTGGGAAAGGATTTTTTTTTAAGGAAGGAAGCGTTCCAGGCCTAAGTTTAGGTACCTCCCCGGCATTTGCCAGTTATGAAGACTGAGGAAAACCTGGAAAAAACCCCAGTCAGGGAGGACGGTCCTGGCGGGATTCGAACCGCAGACCTCCCGCTCACGAGTCCATGCCTTAACGACCTCGGCCACCCGTGGCGGTGCTTTCGTTGTGTTCTGCTGTAATTTAAATACGCCTATTTTTTCATTGAAAATCAATCGGTGTAGATACCTCATCAAGAGGAACTAGAAAGTATGCATTTGAATTTTTAGACATCTTTCAAAAAACCAATTAGAATAAGTTCTGACTTTTCTGAATTTGTGAAATAATTTTGTTGTGATATGTAGCCTTGAACTAGTTTGTTTAATAGTTTAAAATACATTATTATAAATTAAAAAAACTTGTGAATTTGACACCATCCATTTCAAAATAATATACCTTCCGAACCAATAGGAACGTCAGGTTTTGATTTCTACCTTTCGCTGACTATGGAGCAGGCATGCATTAGATTCCGGTTCGAGCTATAAGTGAGTTTAAAAAAAAATTTTTTTTCTTAGATCTCAATTTTTAAAAACCACATTTCCTGCATGTAATCACCTCTAGAGAAAAAAAAAACTACTGCATCGATTGCTTCGAAAAAGTTTGTGGTGTTTTTAAACATAATGAAACTATTGAAGCAGAATATTAAGAAAAATGTTATAACCTAGGATCTATGAATTATTTTGAATAAAATTTTTGACACAAACAGGTTTCAAGTAAAATTTTACATCAATATTTAAATTATATTAATTCTGCTTCAGTATACAGCTAAATGTGTGAAAACAAGCTGTTCAAATTTCGATTTTGTAGTTCTAATAACTATGCCAGAATGAACATAAACTTGGAAAGTTTAACATTGGTCAGATAGGTCCTTCAGACTCCCCTTAAGTTTGGTTTAGCCTGAAATTTTGAAAATATATTCATAACGACTGTTATAATATCATAAATATATAAGACATAGAATCAAAGAAAAGGCCATAAATTCATTGAGGGAAACCACCGAAATGCTAGTTAGAGAAGTAGCTATCGTGGGAAATAAAACAGTTCCGCGCGTGACATCTGGGAAAATTACCTGCCACAATTTTAAACGAATAGAGCATGGGGCGTTATGAACTGTTCTCCTCCAGTGATGAATTTATTTGTGAGTCCATTACGAAAACATGCTATGTTGCCTGCAAATGGAAGAAATCGCAGTAAACACAAGAAAAAGCAACTACTCGTGTTTTACATAGTCCGCAACAACTTGGTGTTCTCAAGTCGCAATCAAATAACTAGCTGTCTTCAGCAGATATGGAAGTATTAGATTACCGTATTCTAAGAGCTTACTTAATTGCTTTTCAGTAATGTATGGTTAAAAAAGAAGTAAAATATTATTGCAGCAAGTTTCTTTTGACTTACTACTTGTTTTTGGTCTAAGTTTCATGTTAGGGTGAACATTTCCTTAAGCACTAATGGGTATCATTAAATTAAAAGCTAATTTACGATCTAATAATAATTTTTAAACCATCTAAATTCTCTTTATTTAAGAATTTTATCTCACATTTTGTTTATTAAAGTATTCAACTTTAATAAAAAATCATATTCTTGTTTCTAAAAGTTGATCGTAAAAAGCGCAAAGAAAATTATTTCTTTAAGACCGATGGCTACAATAAAATTAAGTTACTGAAAAAATGTTTTAAATGCTAAGTTTAATTAACTTTATAGAAAATGTATAGTGGGTTTATATGCTCTCATACCTAGGTTTGGTTTCTTACTGACAAAATTATCAGCGCTACTCTTAAATAAAGCCTGAGTAAGGATAAGTAAATGCATATTGAAACTAATAGTCTTAGAAATGCTCAATAATCAAACGTGATCAATAAATGTCTTATCGATTCTGCCCAGTAATCTTAATTTAATGTGTAAAATAAATGTTTACTACACCATTTACAATCCACACTAATTGATTTTACATTTTGTTTCAGGTAAATCACGTATTTCCTACACAATCATAGAAGCCTCGTCATCTATGTACGTAAGTTAATTACATACGCTAACGTTTGAACGAAAGGCTCTGTTGAACGTTTATTTACCGCTCATTTTGTATATAATTATGTATGTGCGCACTTTTACTGTATGAGGAACAAAGTGATTTCCGTACTCCACGTTACAGCGACGGATGGTGGAGGTCGTTAAGGCGCGAACTCGTGAGCGGGAAGTCTGGGGTCCCATTCTCACCAGGACCGTCCTTCGTGACTGAGGTTTTTTCCAGCTTTTCCTCAGTCCTTATAAGTGTCAAATGCCGGTAAGGTACCCTAAACTTAGGCCTGGGACGCTTCCTTCCTTTAAAAGAAAGCCTTTCCCAGTTTATCATTTCATCTCATGTATCATCAGTGTCCACTGCCTGTAATGCCTCAGTAGTACAAATAGGCGTTAAACATCATTAAAAAAAAGTACTCCATGTTAATGGCTACATTTCTTCTTAGTGCTTAACTTGGAGATAATGTGGAAGTAAATGAATTGACATAGGGTAGAAAAGGAGAATTACAAACATAATCTCAAAAAAGTATGTTAATATTAAATAAATTATAGAGGCTTGTGCAAGATCATAACCTACTAAACAATATAAAGATTGGTCCTCAAAAGTTAAAACTGACAAATAAATGAGCTTGTATCAGTCTGCAGGATAAACTCGAAAATAAGATTTTAGAGTGATTCCCTTGCATTAAGGGCTTATTCTACTTGTGTGCACACTCTTCCTCCTTCTCACCCAAACCCTCTGTATTGATGCGCATGTCCTTGCAGATCTGTCGGACCGGAATGTTTTTTTTAATAAAGAGCATGTAATTAAGATATCTCCATAGATTCCTGATTAACATAAAATTTGTAGATGCACTTTCTTTTTGAGCATATTACATTTCCAAAATTTGAGATAATCATTTGTTCATATATCAGCATTCTCAAACCTCAATTCAAAGAAAATAAAGAATACAAACAGAGAAATGGAAAAATAATATGCAATTTTCTTAGTAACGAGATATTTATGTTAACTAATGAAAATTTTATAATATTCTTTACGTTTTTCTGTCTGTTTTTCTCTAATACTCTAACATTCTTTCTCTGCAGTATATTTGTTTTCAAAGAAAGATCATTACTTGTCAAATATAAAATATAACGATATATTTATTCATCAAATGCATCAACAAATAGCCACGGGTCAGGATTTATTCTTCCATTACGCAAAATTGATTGAAAGAAGTGCTGAAAATCTGAAGGGCTGTTAGCTCAAGAGACATGTTTTTCTATTCTCCCTCTTTCCCAAACTGTTATGATAAGAGACGCAGATAATATGAATGTAGAGCTCCGTATTCTTGTTCAGTTCCCGCACAATACATTTAAGTAGGTACTTTTAACACAACAGTGATCTTTACACATCACCCTTTGTAGCTTTATGCTCTGTTGACCTGATAAATCGTATAAAATAGTTAGTGAAAAATGAAAATTCTATACTATTGCAAGTCAAAGCCAGCACCACATTTCGTAGTATTAAAATACTGGAACAAGGCGACCTATTCAGATCTACTTGTTGATAGTATTCTTGAAGAAAAAGCGGGAAAATATTTCTCAGATACTGTTGAGACATTATACCGAATAGGGACCGTTTATATAAGCTGTCTATTAAGGCGATGCAATGTAAATATGAGAGATTCCATATCAAGGAGTAAATTTTAAATTAATTATTTTTTTGTATTTAATTCAAGAAATGCAATTCCTTACACGTTGCCTTATTCAACAAGAAAATGCTCACAAATGCTTCACCTCTGGGAAGAAGGGATAATATGAGGGTTACACTAGGCGGTCAGGATCTATAGGCAGTGACTGCGCGGACACAGATGAGTCTCTAACCTTTCCAAAGCGCAAGCCACCGTAACACCGCATCAGCTTACCTCGATCTGGTACTTACGACCCTTTAACACAGCGGGATTTCCTGCAAAGTAACGCCTAAGTGACCAAGGTATCACCAACAAAATACAAGATTGAAAACGGCCCATCCCGAATGCGAGTCCCAAGCGTTACCTCTGAGCCTCTCTGCTCGTTACTGCTTTCCATAATGTTACTACAAGAGTTTGATTTAGCTCATTTATACAGTTTGTGCAAATAAACTTTTTGTGGCTATCACATGAAAATTATCGTCTTTGTTAGTTCATATTACACTTTAAAAGAGAAATTCCTCTTCGCGTTTTAATGTTACTTCAATAAAATGACATCACAACCATTCACTCATGTTTTATATGTTCTGTATCTCCGCTTGAAACTATGATTGTTTAAACTTGGTTTAACATTAAATGTTTTGTCACGTTTTCATGTGTTGTTGGCATATGTGCTTAACAATTAATTTTTACATATTTTACAAATGAAAATATTTTATTCCCAAAGCAGTAAGTTATAACCTAGTAATCATATTTAACTCATATTAAATGACATATAAATGACGGCGCTTGCATAGTCTTGATGTGCGATATATCAGGTGTACTAAACCGTAACAATGGCATCAATGGCTGAATACCTCTGCTAATAATAAAAGACATTCGCAACCCTATCACGTTTGCTTCTGAAATAGAAGATATCTCTTTAGAGCTTTTAAAAAAATTTAGATTGACAATTTATGAATGTGGAATTTGTTTATCTTTTTTTTTTTCGCGAATTTCTTTCGTCACAAGACAAACCACATATAATTGCACAGAAAATAATACATTACAGTTTGAGCAATTGGTGCATAATAATTTTATTTCCCCACAAACTTTTCATAGCATTATAACAAATAATACAAATTGTAAGGGATTTAAAGTTCCACGTGTGTATTGGCACTCTGTTTATTTTCTATAAAATACATGTACGACATATCTTCCTTTAATAGTAACTTTTAGTCAACTAGTTGAATCCGTGTTCATGACTCTGAGAATAGCTGATTCTAAAGGAGCAGATTTTGTAGTAGGGCAAACTCAGGCAATTTCGTAACACGACTAATTTCGTAGTTTTTCTGTGCTTGTTATAACGAAATTGTTTCGGCGGAAAGAGCAAGTTTTTGTGCTCTCATCTAGATGGCAGGACATGCATTATCCCCAGTTATTTTTTCTCTAAGCGATTTGGGCGCTTTTAGTGGGGCTGCTATGAACTTCTTGTAAAGCTTACTCTGTCTGGCTTGTAGCTTTATAGTCATATTTGTGTTTTTAAGTATTATTAAACATTAAATATTCATTCTCTTATTACATGCTAAGTGGTATAGAAAGATTATGAGGAAACCTCTAAACCATATTTCATATAATAACTACTTTTGTATAATGCATTACGATTTAAGACCTTAATCTACTTGTTATTTACTTTCTCAGTTCTTGGGGTTTAACATAAAACTCTTTAAACAGAAATAGAAACGTTTTAAGCGAGTTAAGTTGGATACGATATACAGTTTTTTGCTACATTTAGGTAATATGAGTTATGGGTTGGCAGAGCGCGATTGCGCACTGGGAGAACCAGTCTCAAGGCCATATAATGCATGTGCTGGTGGAAACTTGTATTTAGTTTTGTCAGCAAGTGCGTTGTGTATTACTTGGTACTTTCATTATGTTAGTTCTTCGTTACTACGCGCACGCACACACACACACAACGTGTAAACAAAACCAGATTATTGGGAAAGAGCCGTTTACCTGAAACCCAACATTTAAAAACCGTTGTAGCGTTTTCATTGTATTTTCTAGCAAAAGAAATAAACTCTGTTTTTACATTTAAATACAATAAGAAACACGGTGTTTGAAACTTTTTGTAATCGGACCGTTAGCGTAGGGGTATTCTTGAAAACCGAAATGTAAAAAAGTGCTCTGGAATTGAATTTTTTCTCAATTGTTTAAAAAAGGACAAATTAACAATTAATTTACAACTATGTATGGTTTATTTTTTACAAAAGCATTGTAAAATAGCAACTATAGAATATATAAAACATTAATCTATTACTACTATGCTCGTATATACAGTCGGTATCAAAAGAGGTGTCAAACTTTTGACACGACCGTTACTCGATATTCCAACAATAACACTGATAAACCCTCCTGCAGTGTATGTTGTCTACTGTTAATCCTAGACTGCTTTTGGCTGAAGCTATTACACCACTCCACGTGGAGTTTGTCTGCTCTTAAATCCTAGACTGTTATTGTCTGAAGCTGGACTATTATAGGTGCGGTAAGACAGAAAATCTCTAGTGACATATTATCAAAGGCTCTGGAAAAAACGTGGCGACTAATAAAACTGGCTTGGCCCGTCTTCTACAAGAGATGGGAAATGGCCAGAGATGAGTGTTTTGAATTGTAGGCTCCTGGTAGTAGACACATGAGTCACTGCTTGCTTCCAATTTCTTTAAGCTCAATTATGTAACTTCTTTGCTCTAGCGCTCTGAAATAACGTTCACAAATTCAATTTGCTGAGAAATTTTCTTAGTTTACGCAGCTCCTTCAAGAGTTTCTTCAAGAGAATTTAACTTTTATCTTTGTTTGACTATACTAATAGTTGCTGGAAGATTAGCCTTTCTTTGCTCACTTTCTTTAACTTTGTACTGTTCATATTTGTTGCTTCGTTAGTAAACTATTGCTTAAAGAAGTTTCTGCTCATGCACCGTACAAAAGATAATTTACCCTCATAACGAAAATTTATACATAAACAATTTATTGAAAATTTTTAACAACGATCAGTTAATGCATGCATATTTAAGAGATACTGATTAGAATTACTTTAGAAATGTCGGTTTTTAATGATAGAAAAAATTATTTTTTAAACGTATATTACATGAAGTGCAATTTAATTTAAATGTATCAGAGAAGAAGAGCATAAATGGCTTGGAAAAAAAACTAACTGATAGTCTGAAAGAACATAGTTTTAAATTTTTAATGGAATTCACCGTTACTGAACTGTATTCTACGTTTGCTTTCGTAATGGAATATTTTGTATTTACCCAGAAGAAATAAAAAAGGAAAGAATTAACTGCATTTTTCTCATCACATAATGGTATTTATGATTTAATAAATACAGCATTTTCCATAACTTCTGCCGTTTTACATTGAAGGGTGAACATTCTATGCATCTGCAACTTTTTCAATTTTTGCAAAATATAATCAAATGATATAGGATTTCCCGGCATATGTTATTATAAATGAGTTCTCGGGAAAGCACCCGGGTAAGACGCGGTGAATCTACCAAGCTAGAAGTATATATACAGACACAGTCAGATCCCGCGGCACTTCAGCAACAGATCCCTGAAGAAGATGGCAGAGACAGCATTCGGAAGCTTGGTAGATTCATCGCATCTTACCCGGCTGCTCTCCCGAAGAATCATTTATAATAATCAAATAAATTTTCACCAAACATAAATAAATACATAATATGACTATGTGATATAAATATATATTCTAATATTAAATAGAGATATTAAATTTGCAATAGAAGTAATATGAATATAAAAAATAAATCCATGGCAAAATTTATAGCAGGTGTACTACAAACATTTAAGTCTCAATATGCATAAGAAAACATTTATGTTGTGCAAAGAAACAGTCATGGTATTTTAACTACATAATCTGTTCGTAAGAAGGACAAAGTTACTAAAACAAGAGCTAAACACTAAACTTCACACTGATAACCTACATATCATATAAACATGTTTCCAAATTAAGAAGTAAAACTTTTCATTTACGCTCAGACAGTAATGAATCTACCTGGACTCTTTCAAGGAAGAAAAACAGTCTGAACTGGTATAATTTCTTCTACGCAGATAATCCGGACATTAAATTACCCCTAACGAATGTTGCAGCCGTTTGTTTTGTCTTATCTTGGCAGTATAAAGATTGGGATGTCTCATGAAACGCGAAAATGAATGTCTTCTACATTTTCCGTTCCTAGCTAACAAGAACAAAAAGAAACACATGTCAAGAAGAAACAATCCTTCGTCTCCAAAGTTGACCCCTAGGTTAATAAGTCAACTTTTAATGTTAACATTTTGGACACTGTAGGCTCCGCATTTGAAGAAGTTCTTCCATCTCTTTACACATAACATATTTAAGCGTTCCTGGAGATATGGGAAATGTCAAAACATTGTTAAAGAAAATGTGAAATATATTATGTAAGAATTACACCGTCTATGAGCCGCAGTAGTGAAATTTTATTAAAAATGTTATATGTAGTTCCATAACTATGGAATAACAATAAGCAAACATCTTTCACACAAGGAAAGCGCGAGTAACACACTCGCTGACAAACCCTCACTCAAGCTAACTACAAACTGCTATATGTGCATGCATTAAGTGACCTTCACGGCTGGCTTAATTCAGTATGCATTCCGCGTTCTGCCATTGACCTGTTCAAATTTAAATAACAATCCAGGTTGTCAAGAAAGATAAAGAAACAAAATAATATAACATTTTCATCATTTTTAAAATTAAGTATAAAAAAGAGTGAAATTTAAAATGGGAGTAGCTGGGGGCGAGGGTGATAAGCCTGAAATATAATTAACATTGGTTTAAAGCTTCCTTTTAAATATTTGAAATGTTTTTGTTTTGTTGAATGAAACAAGTTTTAAAATTTACATTCATATCTTTTAATATAGCATGGTGGTTTTTTTTTTTTTTTTGAGAAAAATAACATGAAATTAACTAAGTATTAAAGGAAAGGGCTGTCAAAATCATATTTTTGTACCATTTTAATATTTGGAATTTTCTGTTAATTTGGTATAATTTTCATTAACATTCTTTGGTTTTAAATATCTATATATTTTTAATTATGTCACTGCAGGAGCTGCTTTTTTAATTATTTTGCATTATTTCGCAAGCATTAGTTAAGTTATAATTCTATATCTCAGGAAATATTTGCTCTAGAATGCTGTGGCTTGTCCTTAATGATATAAAAAGCTATATTTCATTAATTGACAGCTTTGTTTGCATGACATCATTCTCTGTTGTTTTATAATGTTGTAGGGTTTTAGCTGGTGTTTTCCTTAAAAATTTAGTTTTCTGTAAAAACTTTATGGCTGCAATCATTGAAAAGCTACTTTTTGCATAAGTCTCCCATTTTTATGGATCTGTATAAGATATCACTTTGAAATGTTTAGCATGTTATTATTGTGTTGATGTGCATCTATTATCGTACAGTTAGGATAAAATGTGGCAATGTAAAAAATAAAATGTTGGGGGGAAAAAAAAAAGCAAATAATGGAAAATAATTTATATTTGCTTAAGAGGCATGTATAAAAGTGAAAATAGATCAGAAAATGTCAATGCCTCTATATACTATAAAAGTTTCATTTCATTAGCTTTAATATTCCTTTTGAAAATGGTAAATGAAGTTGGTAAGTTTAACATTACAAGCATATACTTTTTACACTCCCCTAAAGTAGGAAGAGAAACATTACTTTGGCGGTATGTCGATTTGATTGAACTGAAATCTAGGGGATAAGTAAGAGATACTCTTTTATCAATTACAAAATGGTGATGGAAAATTCTTACGTCTATATCAAACATGCGTTTTAATATATGGACAGAAAAAGGCATACATTTTGTTTTAATGTGGAAATTTTTGCTAGTCAGTTTCGGGTTACGATTTGCCACTTATAATATTATACATCTAGGTATGGAAATGAAGTTTACAAAGAGAAGTTGTTTTATACGATACTAGGAACAAAGGATGCTGCAGTATTAACAGCTTCCTTCAGAGTTGAATAACGCCAAGCAAACATTCCTACGCAGATTTTTTTCGGATTTAAATTGTTTTATTTCTAGTACAATGACACTTTCGCTGCGATGTTATTACATTGATTCCTTCTTGAAATCGAGTAAATATATTGCGGAGTAGTACAATTTGTTATTTAGAAACTGTTAGGAGAAAGTTGTGAGCAAAAATTTCAAAACGTCATATCTATAACAAAGTTCCGCTAAACTACCTGAAGAAAATTATTTTATACTGGGCTGTTTGACATTCTCAAACAAAGGAAAAGGAAATCATTAATATGAACATCCTGCCCTCTTTTGAAAAGAAGAAAAAAAGGATAACATGCAACTGAAACTACAGAAAATATAAAGCAAAATAATGGTAAATTAGCTATAAAAACTGACGATAACGCTAAGAATGCTCTTTGGGGTTCAAATATTCTAACTATAAAATATTCCTTTGTGCTGTCAAGGCATTCGTTTCGCAGCTTTACAAGTACGTCAGTTTACAAAATCAAGTTAAAAGCTTACTTGTATTTTACTACATAAATATAATTATTGCTTCATTCTTTTTCGTTGGTGCCAATTAATTTTTATAAATTTAATACATTTTATTCTATTTCTTTCTTATATGTATGCACAGAAATTGAAATATTTTACAGAAAATGAAGTTCTTATGTATTCCCCTGATTCCCAAATATTGTCAACCTCATATCAAACTAAAACAGAGGAATCAAAGTACAGCCTCCTGCTTATTATTTAAACAATTAAAAACTTTCAGCATTTAGGAATATTCATTGGTTAAATATATGTTAAATATTTCTTACCTTAAAGCCTACAATAATATTGGAGCAATCTGGATGAGAATTGTTGGATTTGCCATAATGGTAGAAACACAACAGTTCAAAAGTCTGTCACGCAGGAGCTAGTTGAATAACTTTTAATAAAAAGCCATATAAATTCCAAATTCCAAATTAATTAATTAATTAATTAATGAAATGAAGTAAGTTATGACATTGCTGTGTGGTATTAGGGGGAAAAAGTTTACAATTCTTGCAACCTATAAATATTACAGAAGAGAAACCACACTTTTAGAATTATCATTATTGTTATTGAGATTGAACCACAAATGTAAATGGTATACTATTAATTAAATAAAATGTATGATCACTGATACAAAAGGCTGTATTGGGTGAATATTTTTAAACATTTTTACATATAGTATGTTTACTGAGCCCTAGATATCATCTTTACATTCACTAAAATAGAGAGAAATAGAGGGAAATAGCAAAAAGTTTCAGAAAAAATTACAATTAACAAAGCAAATAAAATCAATCCAAAGTTACATCGATTTTAATTGACTTCAAAATGTAATTGAAATGCTTTGTAACAAAAACATGAAGGTGATTACAGAGCGCTGTTGCTACAAATATAATTCTCACTCACATATTTCACATTTGCTATCTTCACGACGATGCGTGTATTATATGTAAAACATATACATCATTATAAATGTACTTTACATGTTAAATTAATTTATCCTTTTATTTTAAAACAATATACAGAAAAGTAAACGCAAGAGCGCTTTTTAATTTCGGTTTTCAAGTGCAACCCCACTCCTAATGGTCTAAATTTTCCTATTTTTCGGAAATTGTTTTTCTTATTATATAAATGGTATATACGGAATTTTGTTGTAAAGAAACAAATATTGGTGCCACTAGATATATTTAAATTTGGGTTTTAGGTAAATCCCCTCCTAATAGCCCAGTTTTCCTGATTTTCAGAAACTATTTTTCTTATTTTATTTAAATGTTATATACGGCGCTTCGTTGCGGAAAAACAAATATTAATAGCCCTGCTAATAGTCCGATTTGGCTGATTTTCAGAAACTATTTTTCTTGTTTAAATTTAAATGGCATGTATCGAGTTTCTTCTTCAAAAAATTAATTTGCGGCCGTTAAAGCGGTTTTTAAAGTTCGCTTTAACTCCGACTCCCAATAATCAGATGATTTTCAGAAAATATGTTTCTTATTTGATTTAGTTGGTACATGCTGAGTTGTGTTGTGAAAAAAAAAACAACAAATATCGGTGCTTTCCTGATTTTCAGAAACTATTTTTCTTATTTTATTTAAATTCTATGTACGGAGCTTCGTTGCGAAAAAATAAATATTGATGTCAATACAGCGATTTTTAAGTTTTGCACTTCAGGTAACCCCCCCCCCTTCTAATAGTCCGATTTCACTGATTTTGATAAATATTTAATTTCGCCTTAACCCCCTCTCGTTGTTCAACTATACCCCTGCTCCTAATGGTCCGATTGCCAATTGCCTGATTTTCAGACACTACTTATATCAATTTATTTTAAATAAATCTACCGAATTTCATTGAGAATAACAGAAAAATTGTCGCCGCTAGAGCGCTTTTTCAGTTTTTTTAAAACTTTTTCGCTTTAGGTAAACCCCCACCTCCAATGGTCCAATTTTTCTGGTTAACGAACTGGATTAATCGTTTGTTAATTGATGGTTATATGCCGTGTTTCATTGAGGAAAAAACAAACAAACAAAAATTGCTCTCGCTAGAGTGTTAACGGACTTTATATGTAGGTTTTGCGGGTACGGCTGCAATATCTTCATTCCTTCAGAATTCGCTAAAAGGAGCAAAATCTCAAATGCGCGAAAGGTTCTCGGGATTCAAGCTAAAACATTCTACTACAATTAAGAGTTGTTTAATTTTAGTACATTTATAAGATAAAAGTTTATATTTCATATTCCACATAGTAGACTATTTCGTTTTGTAACCATTTTCCTTCCCTTAAACGCTTATCTAAATATTGGAATCCCGAGGGAAAACCTAGCCGTGGAAAGTCGAATGCCTTTTTAGAAGTGCTGCATGTTTTCATTTCCTTTTATGAATGGCGCTGACCCTAAGCGTTTATTTTAATTTACGAGAATAACTTAACTTTTGAAACGTGCACGAAGGTTTCCTCTAACACTGGAAAGCGCGTAAGGTGGAAAGGAAACAAGACTTGCACTTACCGTGCATTGATCGGTCGCGGGTTACCACAGCATACCGTAGAACAGGCAACAAGCACATCGCCGGGTGTACCGCCATATACACTTCTTAATTCAACTTTTGTACTAACCGTCAGCAATAAATGTAACCAATTATACATAGGCTGCTTTACTTTAAGCTAGCAAATAACTAGGTGCTTATATCAAGAATGGTGTTGCTATCTATTGTCACGACAGCGGCGCCTCCGCCAAAATGTCATGACTATGGTTGTGACTGGGGAAGTGTAGTGGTAGGAGCACTCACAGATAACGTTACTGCCATGTTTACTTCTTTTATTGTACGTTAATAGTAAAATGCACATATTAAGGCCTCTTGTATTGATGAAGGCTTACGATAACATATAGTAACTAAATAGCTAGTGCTGAAGGCTTGCGTTAACACAGTGACTGGATAGCTGGAAGTCGGGCCGAACGGACCCTTATCTTAGGGTTGATGTCACCAAGAGCCGAGGGTGCAGAGTAGCACAGGCGATGAGTGAAGCAACAGGCGTGGAACAGGCTCTGCTACCTCCAAATATGCTTCGCAACCGCATAGAGGGGCCTTTACATTATGTAACGGACGATTGCGCCACGGTAAAACCCTTTAAGTCATCAACGGAAGTGATAAACCAAATGAATCTACCTCGGCCACCCGTGGCGGCTCGCAACAAGATGCAACACCACACCAAAAAACTGTAATCTTAACTGAAATAATGACACTTAATGTCACTTCTCTGATTTTCTACGTGATTAGTAAAGATAGTTCTGTCGGTTCGCATACCCGGAGAGTTCAAACTAAGTTTCATTTTACTTTATCAGCTACCTCAAACAGTTTGCATTGTTTTCCTTTAACTTAGCAGCAGTCATTTTATCAAGTTTACATAACGGAGATCTTGTAAGGGCGAAACTCGACCAGCCCCAAACGGCGACGAGAATTAATTGATTGATTCATTGATTGAAGCTTCGTTGATCTGTGTGATTTATCGCAGCAACCAATCGCTTACGATTTTTCTGCTGTTGTTACAAAGATTTGGTCTACAACCAGACAGTTCATGTGAATGTGGGCAAATACAAACCCCAGAAAACGCTTTATTTGAATGTTACGGGACTAGACACTTAAGACTAGACTTACTTAAATATATACAAAACCGACCAATCAACAATATATTGAGAAATAAGAAGATGTGCTTTTATTGGCTAACACCTATTCAGGGGAAGCCCTGAAAAGTTTTAGGAGTTAGCCCTCCCGATTATGACATCATGGTGGGTCGCTGATGAGCCGAAGACTCCGAATCTTGTATGGAATGCCAGGAGTTTCCTCTTGAAGACCCAAGAGGCGGAGTTTCTTCAGGAGTTTCCAGCGACCGCCTTCAACCACCGATTGTGACATTTATATTGATAGTTATATATTAATTGTTTATTAGTTTTAATAAGTAGAATATTAAAGTATTGAAAATTATATCTATCTTAATCAAAGCTACTAATAGTAGAATCGTAATTATTGTGACTAACTTGTATTGATTGTTTTTCCTTCAAATAAGTTTGTTTGAGAAATAGTTGTAATGATTATGTTTTTTAGACAATTGGAAGTGTGATTGTCAATGTAGCAATTGTAACTAACATTTTGTATGTAATGATTATGTTCAAGTAGTATGTAGAATTAAAACTGGAAAAGTTGACATAATGTAGCAATTGTCTTTTCTGTAATATGTAGTTAGTTGTATTTAATGTTAAAATAATAATAATTTTGTAGTAGAAAGTAGGCACCTTTCACGTGCAAATGCTTATATTGTAAATTAAATAAAAATATGTATGTAAAAGATTGTCTGTGGAAATAAAGATGGAAATAAAAGACCAGGAATAAAAAATCAGATGCCTGGTTATAAAAGAAATAAGTAAGCCGTGGCTTTGTTGAAGAACAAAGTCACGGCTTTTTTTTTGTTGTTGTTGTTGTTACAGTATGGAGATGGAAAACACGATAAGTGTCCTGAACAGAACATATAAGCTTCCACTTTGTCACTGTTCCCAATATTGCATCTCGTGAGGTCTATATTACGCAACTGAAACTGACGTCTAAAGCTTCATTACCTATCGTAACTGAACTTTGTCTTTATAAAGAGTTTTTCGGCTATATTTATTATTAAACTGCTCACTACAGTTTAATATTGGATAATGTATCTAGTGATCAAATATATTATACTAAACTGCAAATAGCAGGTTCAAAACTCATGTCGTTAATGGAACATGCACAATACCAATCAATGTAGTTTTTTTTTTTTTTTTTTGTAGATGTGTTAATACTTTCTGTAACACCGTGTAGATTATTGTTACTCCTTCTTGATTTCAGTTATATGCATATTCTGAATCAGTAACATCAGCGACTGTAACGGTAATATACAACAAAAACAAAGGAATGCTAATGTAAACTACGCCTCGCTTGTAATTCGAGCAGGAGTTAACCAACCAAAGCGCAGCAAAACTTACCTTTCATTCGGACTTTTCCCCCTTAGGTACCACGATCATTGTTTAACTTCAGCTCGCTCTCAAGCTGCCCTTTTCGGCATGTAGAGTTTACCAAGTAAGTAGACTAAAGTCAGCAGAATATGTAAAGGAAAAAATTGATGATGTTGGGATCTTGGGAGACTGAAAGGAGAAAAGGAAGGTACTGGAAATCTACAAGCTTGTATTCAAAGTTCACGTTGTATTAACATTCCCATTAAATAAGAAACGAGAAAGATGATTAACCCATCCCTAAATGTGCGGTAGGCAGATATATATTTGTAAGTATCGCTTTCAATGCTTTAAGTACTTGAATAGTTATTCGGAAATTTAAAATGCAACAATATTAGTTATTTTAGAACTATCAAGAAGCGAATTCCAGTTTAATAAAAAGCTCTTCTTCTTTCAAAAGTTTCGACAGAATCTGCGGCGGACATCTTCAGTGGTGAAGACTCCCCTGTTCTCGTCTGGGACATAAAGAATCGTTTGTTCTTATGACACGGTCTACATTGGCGCTACTAAGAGGAGCGTCAACAACTGTATCACAAAATATAAGAGGATTTGCAAACACATAAGTCGCAGTCGCTGGCAGCGGACCTCCAGTTACTACATACTTCGTATTCGGTAACATCCCAAGCCTTCTTAGAGCTCCTGTAAAGCAGGCACTGGTGAGTGGGGTGGCTCAGATGGTAACGCTTGAGATTCGCATTCGGAAGCCCCCGGGTTCCATTCCCATTGAGTCGTCATAACCTTAGGTTTTTTCGTGATTTCCTCATGTCACTTAAGCAAATGCTCGGATGAACATTTAAATTCCATGACTTTTCCGCTTCCCTGTTCCATATATTTTCATTCGGCTGGTTCTGTTACAGGATCGAAAGTACCAGAGCGAGGTGGGCTGGCGCAGTGTAATGGCGGCTTGCACTTTGGAAAGTTTCTTTCCCAGCGTCTGGAACGGAGCCAGACCTTCTGCTTCTGAGGATTTTGAACAACTTAGGGGGGAGACTCTACCGGCGTCAAGGTTGTTCTATCTGGAAACATGTTGGAGACCCCATCTGCGTCCGCGCAATCACCACCCGGTGTCTCCTACACCAGACCCTTCCTCCCGAAGGTGCATCTAAATGGGTGTAGGCACAACGTGCAAGACACAAATGGCAAACGTTTCTTGCTGTAAACATTTTTAAGACGTTTGATTCTAAGCTTTGCTAACAACTATTTCTAAAATGAGTGAGCACTTAATCTACACAGAATGAAGCATAAATTCATTTTACGTACAAACTTTTTTCAAAAACGGATTTTAAAACACAAATCTTGAATTCTCACAAAATGTCGAGGGAAGAGAGCACGAAAAATATACATAATGGAGTGGGCATCATTTCATCCCTAAAATCCTCAGTATTATAGGATTTAAAGTTTTCAGTCCTTTTGGTTTCTTTCGAGCAGAAGAATGGCAGCTGGGCCAGCCTTTGTGTTAGTCATTTGGAAATCTGGTCACGAAGTGCAAGTGGAACAAAGTTCATCCAGCCGAACGGGAATTCCAATAGAAGTTAAGTTTAAACGACAAGAGGCGGTTACATTTCCTGTCACCTCTCTGTGGTTTAGTTATTCATAAAATTCAAGAGAAGAATAATGCGACGCAAATAAATGGGCTTGGCACATAGCCTTTTGGATTTTGAAATATCTCTCGTTTTAAACCTACCTTCCTTTATGAAACAGTAGTGCTATTTCTCACCTCTATAAATGTGTGGGTTAGCGAGTATTATTAGATATTTATGTTGCTCATATAAGTAAAAGGTGTTGCTAAAATTAACGGAAAGATGCTAAATATATGCAGCGTATTTGCTTTTGTATTTTAAAGTGTAAAATTATATTTATTCCAAACTATGTTGCTTGTATATTATATTGATATATAAATAACAATATATGCAGTGTGTTAATAAAAGACTGCGAAATATTTATACTGTATATAGAGGGGTCTTAGACAAATAGTTTGAGATACCGAACCTAGGTAAAATGTCGAACTTATGGACTATTGAAGTATTATCAATTTGGTGCTCAGAGATTCATATAAATCGAAATAGCAACAACATTTATATTCCAATGGCATCAAGCTTTCTTATAATCGAAATGAATCTGGTTGTTCATTAATGGACATATTTTTACAATTTAATATTAAATAATCTGCAAAATTTCAGACTAGATGCATGATTTCACGCCCTTGCAATATTGTACTAATAGAAATTCAGTAATATAAAAGCCGCAATTCTATTTTTTTTTTCTTATTTTTGCTAGGTATGTTGATGGTTTCATGTAACAGTTGTTTGTTTTGCAACCAAAAATATAAAATAATATTTTTCATCTAATAAATTACAAATTGAGGAAATGGAGAACAGCTACAGTATTACTTATCTTGACAAGATGTACCAGATTTACGGGGAAGCTGGAGGTTGTGCTGTAAGACCATCATCCTATTCTTTGTTCTACCATTTCCCGAAAGCGGATCTGTAGTTACATGTTTCTCCTAGCACTTTACTTTCCTCACGTGCTAAGCTAAAACCAAGCCACGCTGTTTTAAGATCAGTCTGGTCTTCTTTCCCCCTTACCTGTCTTATCTGACTTTCCTGCCTACCCAGCCAGCTATGTAGACAAACAATATATGGAAACAATGCATCGACAATGCTTACACCACGTACACAACACTATGGAGCATTGCCAATGCATTATGCCTCTTTTCGCCACAACATCTAAGTTTAAAACCTTTGACCCTGGCCTCCCTTTCTTATCTAAGACAGCTCTACTTAGGATGCACATATTTCGGTGTTGTTCAGTAACTTTCTGTATACAACCATTCTGAAATTCAAGAAAGCTGCTCTTTATTTTAATGTTGATCATCGTAACTAAGCTTCTCACATTCCTCCACCTCTTTTTTGTATTATATCACACAGCAATACATTTTAATTCTTAACTTTTATTGCCAATTACCAAAGATATCGATATGGCAATGATTGGAATGAATTAATGATTGAACAAATGAACCTGGAGTCCGTCGGCGTCTAAGTTTGTGATTTTTTGTGAGAGAAAATCTCAGCATAAAACTTAGTCCAAAAGGTTTACTTTAGTGGTCAATAGCAAGAAGTGTGTATATTCTTATGAATTCATATACCTATCATAAGCTCTGAGAACTACCGGTCATGAATTTAATTGTATTGATGCCGACACGTTCTCCATTCTTCGGGGACAGGCGAGATGTGAGTGCCGCGACCACGGTGCTTCTGAAATAAATGCATCACCACCACCACCACACCACTGCCACCGCCACGGGTGGCCGAGATCATTAAGACACGGATTCGATTCCCGCATGGACCATCCTCTATGACTGATTTTATTCACGTTTTCCTTTGTTCTAAATAATGGAAAATGCCATAGAACTAGAATACTTCCTTTCTTTAAAACCAAAATAAATTCTTTGCCAATTTATCATTTGATTTCATGTATCACCAGTGTCCATCGCCTGTGATGCCTCAGCAGTAAAAACTGCAGATAAACATTATTAAAACACCACCCAATTGGCTAATTTAAAAAGAAGGGTTCTTGTAGATGAATTCTCGTGAATTAAAAATCCTTCTTTTATAATTACAAATACGTTTTCCTTAACTCCCTGTTCCATCTACTATAAAAGAGCTGATCGTGCAGTCAACGTGACCCCTTCACTCTTAAAACACTAATTTCCAAATCAGACAGACGCTGTAAGTTTTGGATATTACTATTTTAGTTCCAGCATTGTAAGTAATAATAACTAATAATGAATCGAGTGAGGTGGCTTAGTCACTAACACTAGAGACTCGCATTTGGGAGGTTCCGAATTAAATACCCGTTAGGCCGGCCATCCTGACCGGTTTTTTTTTTTTTTTTTTTTTTTTTTCGTGGTTTCTCCTGGTTACTTAAGCGAATATGGGATTCATATTTACATTCTACAAATTTTCCACTGCCCCATTTCGTATCGTTTCATTCCGTTTGTTCTAGTCAAAAGTGTCAGAGCGAGGTGGGCTGGCGCGTGAAACGGTGTCTTGCGCTTTGTAAAGATTTCTTCTCAGGTAATTGGAATGGAATCGAAACTTCTGATGTGCTCGAACCACTCAGGACGAGGCGGGGTATTTACTGGCGTTGGGGTGTTCCACCTGGAAAAATGTTAGTAACCCCATCTGCGTCCGCGCAGTCACTGCCGGTATATTCAGGCCGCCTGTTGTATCCCTCACCTCATACCTTCTTACCAGAGATGCCACAGTCGTGACCATCCACCACAGACCATCCATCCATAGGCAAAAATGGTTCTAAGCAAAGAAAAAATACTAAAAAGCATTACATGTAATTTGTTAAAAATGAAACTAAAACGAAAAGTTGCACGCAGAGCAGTGTATCCAGTAATGCTGTTGAGGCTCAAAAAAAGTGGAAAGTCGTGTTGTTCTGCTCGGGACTTACAACAAAGAGCTTGTTTTACATAATATAATTATACATGCCTACCTATATCATAATTAACTTCTTTTTGTTTCACGCCAATATTTCAACATTTATTTAACATTGCATATTTTAATTCAACAATGCACATGCGACATATATTTAACAATAACTTCTTGCTATAATTAATATGAGTGAGTTATATCGTGAGCACGAGATTAAATTTTCATTAAAAATCCTTCAAATCTTTCAAATCTTAAGAAATCTTTTCAAAACTGCACTTTTAGCTTACTTTTTAAACAAAAATTTTCATCGACAGCATTTAAAGTGTTATTTAGTCATCACTAACAAACTAAACAGTGAGTTTATTAGTAGCAGTGAGTTATAATGTTTACTTACTGCTACAACTTGTTATTCACTCCTAAAAATATAGTAAATTAATCAGGATTAAATTGATATAACGGACATTTCATTTTACAACGCCCTACACGTACAAAAACAAATTTTCGTAACATTTAATATTGTCATGGATATTAAACTCTTTATTTAAGCCTTGATAAATGTACATATTTTCTTGAAATAAAGTATGATATTACTTTTATTTAAGTACTAATAATGTTAAAATATTATATATCACACGAGAGTAATCAGACCCTCAGAGAAAGAATCTAAAATTACCATTCGTGAATAAAATACTAATTTACTCTCATAAATAATGCAACTTACTAATATTCATGTTTAAACAGTACACACAATAAAAAATTGTACATTAATTTTGTTACAGTGTTTAAGAATAATAATTGTTAATTTTGAGGTTTAAATGAAATATGATTATGTTCGATGAGAGAATACGTAAATTAACAAATAATAAGTAAGTGCTTATTTTTAATATATAATTTCTGAGTTTTGTACAAAAGATACACAGCGAAAGTATATTCGTATGATGACAGGGTTGCTATGCTATTAAAAGTCGACCGAAAATTGCAAGGTAGGATTATATTTGATAATAGCATAAAAGATTCCTAACTCTCCTAATTAATTTATTTTTACAAAATTTCTGTATTATTTTAAAACCTATCTTTACTGCAAGTATATGCTAAATTGAAGATCGAAAGCTGCTGAAGCTGCTGAAACAGAAAACAAGCATATTTATTCATTTGGCCACGCTCTATAATATCCACCAGCATTAACACAGGAAGTTACAAAATATACGCCATACATTACATTCGTATGGAAGTATCTCACAAAACAAATGAATACATCATATCCAGCGTTAAAACGCTTTCCAGACACTAACCATGACATTAAGCATTGTTTGGTTTAAACTAGCACAAGATGGTACCGAGCAGGCTATGCGATGCAGGGAAACATTTACCAGAGAAGTGTTACAGCCTCTTTTCTTTATGTAACACTCCTTCGCCTTGCGAGTTTAGTAATTCAGAGTACGGAATGGGTTAATTTTCCTTGTGGAAATTCCCTGGAAAACGTTCACTTGGGAACATCAAGGTTTACTCTGCAATTACGTAAACAACGCAACACGTATATGGGGAAATGCTACAGCTATAACTATTTCTAACCTAAACTCGGTAAGAAACATCGAGAGGAAAGAAACAACACGCGCATTAGGGGAGAATTTAAGGGGGAATTTGCTGGAGATAAATATGAACAAAAAGTAAAGTCTAGTGTAATCCATACTGATAGACGAAGAACAAAGGAAGAAATGTTTTTTTTCTGCTCTAATGTTTGTAGAGTCTTTATAAAAAGAAGGCGCTGTTTTCATTATACGCACATATGTTTAGGAATCATCCAAATGCTATTCGGAATTAAACAGACTATTTCACTTATGTAATGTTACCTTTAAATCGACCAATGAAACAAAACCAAAATTTGACTAATTACAGCTGGATATTGCAGTGAAACTGTCGAAAAAATTTATCAAATGCGTTTTATCAAGGGACGTGCATTTGTTTTCTGGTCATTGTAGCCAACTCTATATCTCCACTATCCTGAGCACGCATCAGTGACCATTTTTCTGCGTTTTCAGTAATGTTGTAAATTGAAATAAGTTCATGTGTATTCAATGAAACAATTGTTTTTGCGTATTCAGCCAAAAAGTATGAAATCATTTTGTAAATTATGTAACAATATCTGCCTAAGAAACCGTAAATTTTAATAAATGTGGATTTACCTAATTTTCAGTTGCAGGATTGAATGAAAATTTAGTTTTGCCCTAAGAGGTAACAGCACTTAAATAAATAATTAAAAAAAAACCTGCTGGCGAACAATGATATAATTAAATGCACACATGAAATGTGTGAACTCGGTGTTTATCTGGTTCAATATATACGTGGACATAACACATAAATATCTAAAATTAATCTTCTGTGTGGTGTTTCATCATACTTCCTAAGAAGAAACCAACAGAGTCGTCCTCATCGAAGGGTTCCAGTGCCCTTGATAGCGATGTTCCATATTAAGGCTGTTTTGGTGAAAGCGCTCAACCTGTTCATCGCTTATGGCGCCCAAATTTTCCGGGAAGAAGTGAAGGTGTGTGAGTGTAAAAATGAAATTTAAGCGACATTGTACACCCCATGGTCTTGTAATTCCCCAACAGATCATTCACTAAGAAAATATGAAAAGTTTTCATCTTTTTTGTTGCCTAAGAAGTCATTAAAAATTGCTTTGAAAGAACACCAAGTAGCCAATTAGATATTTGTGAACTTACTATCAAAGGTTGGATATTTCAATTGTTTTCTGATTTATGGTACAACAAATATGTCTACTTTCAGAGTAGCTTCACTCACTGTGCGACATTTTGTTTCCAGTCATTGAAAATCTGAGAGTTATCCAGAGTTTCGCGAACTTTTTCATTAGGCCTAAGTTGACATGAAGAGTTCAACCAAATGAGTGTTTTCACATTTTCTTTCCCAGCAGTAAATGCTTCATCCTTAGGCTTTTCAATTTATAATGGTTGGTTCTTTGTGTCTCGGCTGTCCCATAGGCACAAAAAAAAAACAGCAATATTTCGCGAACCCACCTGTAAACTTGTTAGGAGTACAAAGTCTTTTAAATCACAGCAGAGTTGTCATTCAATTGCTTCTAGTAGCAAAGCCATATTTTCACAAGTTTCTCTCGTGTCTATTGCGAAAATCGAAGGTACAGATGGTAATTTATTGCCATTAATAGTACTGCTTTCAATGGTTTTACTGGAGTCAATAAATAGTCTGCATTCCTATAGATTAATCTAACTGCAGCATCAAACCATTGACATCTCTATGCATACACACTGAAATCTGCACGTCGAAGTAATCAGCGAAAATGTTGTCCCTAGAGCTAGAAGGTTCCATTGCTGCAGCCTGGATCCGAAGAGTTCAGATTGCTGTTTAGAAAGTTGTAGATCACGGGCCAACTGTTCACTTCCTTCTGTTCTATAAGATGAGGCGAAGTGTAATGAGATTAAGGGTAGTATTCTTCTACAGGTTTCTTTTCTGATTCACTTGGTGTTCTTGAGTCTGATGAAATGTTTTGCAAGTTACAGTGAGCCAACTCTTGATTCAACATGTGCGTCTACGGGTCCAACGGGTCGTGCTCTGGATCTATTTCATTTAATACAAGATATTGGATTAGATATTTCACAATAAAATACAAAACAAACAAATATATTAATCTTAAAATTTTGTTAAATTTATCCACAAGAAAATATAAGTTAGGTTAGGAATGACCCAAACATTGCTGCGTTCAATTAATTTGTTTCCCTCCCTCCCTCCCCGGTTACCATCCTTTTACGACCACAAATAATCTTTCAAGTCCACCAGAGTTGTCAGGATCATCTGCTGTAACAAAAAAGGTTTGAAACAAATAAATAGTTTATATAAAAATACTTATGCAGATATATGACATGGACAAAACGCGTTTGTGACTAGTGAGAAAAAGATGCACAATTTTAACCAACAGACTCAAATTTTTTTTAGAAGAGGAAGAAGAAGAAGAAGAAGAAGAAGAATAGGAAGAAGAAAGGATGGAGTAATTCTAAAATTAGCTAAAAGAATGCTAGTTTTGAATATACACGAACAGTGAAAATTAAGGGGAGTATTTTTTTTGAGTAGTGTTTAACGCCCGTTTTTACTACTGAGGCACCACAGGCGGTGGACACTGATGATACATGATATGAAATGATAAATTGGGAAAGAATATTTTTTTTTGAAGGAAGGAAGCGTTCCAGGCCTAAGTTTTAGGTACCTCCCCGGCATTTGCCAGTTATGAAGACTGAGGAAAACCTGGAAAAAAAACCAGTCAGGGAGGACGGTCCTGGCGGGATTCGAACCGCAGACCTCTCGCTCACGAGTCCGTGCCTTAACGACCTCGGCCACGCGTGGCGGTAAGGGGAGTATGAAAGGCATATCTTTGTAATATTAAATTTACCAACTTCAGTTGCCATTTATTCAAGGACTATTAAAGCTAATGAAATGAACTTTTACAGCATATAGATGCATATAATTTAAATTTATTGATCTGCTTTCACTACTATACCATGACTCTGAAGCAAATTTTGAATTGTTTGCTTTTTTCTATTTTTTCCCCAGGATTTAATTTGTTATGTTGTCATAATTTGTCCTAACTCTACCATAATAGATCCTCATCATAACAATGATATCATAAATGAGTGGTAAAAGTTTCAAAGTGGTAGTTTATACAAATTCTAAAAAAAATGCAAAGCTGTTGCAAAAAATGTAGTTTTTTTCAAAATTGTAGCCAAAAAGTTTCTACAGAAACTTTTTGAGGTAAACACAAGCTAAAAACCTCCAACAATGTAGAACAACAAAATATGATATCACTGAAACAAACACGCCAATTTATGAAATACAACTTCTTTTATCATCAAAGGCAAACTACAACCACTAGAGCAAATAGTTCCTGAGATATAGAATTTTAACTGAACAGTGCTCGCAAAATAAAGGAGGGTTACTGCAGTTACTTAATTAAAATATATTGAAAATACCAAGGAACATTAATGAAAATCATATTAAAATAAACAGAAAATTCCAAGTATTAAAAGACATACAAAAAACAAAAATAATATTTTCCCCTTCCCTTCCATTCCCTTTAATACTTCCATTTAAAGTCACTATTAATATATATTCAATTAAATCGGTCTTGATTTTATGAGAAATACATGTTTCCTTAACTTAATAAAGGTTATGTAAATACTGGATTGCATCTCGCAATTTTGATGATAAAATGTGTATTTTTTGTTTAAAAACGTAACGATAACTATCAGGTTAAACATTGGCATTGTCACGCGATTTCTATAATTACTCTATAATTGTTTTCCTTATAAAAATGCCTGATATACATTTTTGTATTTTCTACAAAGTTATATAAAATATGTATTAAGTAGGAGTGCTAAAATGTAAAATATTATTTTATGCAATATATACACGAAGATGCTTATCCAATTTTGGAAAAAAGCGATTTTAATGTGCTAAGAGGTTTCATACATGAAATATGTACTAAAATAGAGAAAATGTTTCTTTATATATATACCATAAATGACCTCTTTCATTATATCTTATTTACGTTTATGCAGAACAGAGATTTATTTACATAGCAATGCTCTCTAAATTTATAACACGAATGATTTGAGGGTGGATGAATTACAATTGCTAGTAGTTCTGTCAGAATTGCAGTGAACAACAAAAACAAATCAAGAATGCACGCTGACTTGTTTCTGAGCTACACCCTATACTATGAATATTATCTCTCAACATCACAGGAGGTTAATATTGCTTATTTAAAGAGAGGAATGTTACAGACACTAACTCACTCAATTTCATCTGCTTGTACATACTCCAGAACTTGAGCAATTTTACTCATAGTTTCTACCAAACCAATTTACAAATTTATCTGCAAGAATTTCTGATACTGATAATAAACTGGTTTCAATGTCTTGCAGCCTCCTTAACTATTTCAAACAAGTTCGTAGATGTTTCCAGTTTGTTTAAGGCATCACACCAAAAGTTGAAATAGCAGATTTTAATGACATCTCATTTTCAAGGCATTGGTCCTTCAGTAAACCTTGAAGTATTTTGATAAACGACACATCGTTATTTGAGAACGGATACAAAACTTTCAAAAGTTTTCTCACAGTACAGAACGGTATTTAGACGTGCACCCCATCGTGTGACTATCGGTGAATAGGAAAAAATAAGATTGTTGCTTTTGAAGAGATCAATTCTGGATGATGATTTAAGAAAAACTCTTTTCTTCAGTACCTAAATTTTCTTCAATGATGGCATAATTTATTCTAAAAAAGTAAAAATAGCGAAATATAATAGAATAATTTAGAGTACAAAATAAAATTAAGTTCAGATTTATATTTTTTTCAACAATTTTCTGAAAAAATGTGTTTACATATCTTTATTAAAATTAATTTTTTTATGAAACACGATTTTGTATTTACGCTGGGGTTTGTAGGTTTTCGGCATTCACTTTCATGCCGAAAAAATATTTATTGACCCAAGAATCTGGTCCTTAGTGATGAGCTCTTTAGTCTAAAAACATTTTACAGGTGTCAAAGAATGGCGTTGAACTTAATTCACAATTCGGAAAGGAAATTAAGTTTAAATGGAAATAGTGACACCATTTATCACTTTAAGAGAATGTTAAAGAGATTAAATAAAAAGAGAGTGTTTTGACTGAAAGCAGACTTTAGAAATAAAACTCTTATTTGCCTGAGCATGGAAGCGAAGACCAAAATTTATAATGACGCACTACAATAGATGAAGATAACTCGCGGTGTTTTAGCTGTAGATGAGAGCAACGCTCATTGCGTTTGCAGGTATGGTAGAGTGCCGCTGACACAACCACACATCAAAGGTTTTACTTGCCAATATTATGAAAGAAGGTGCTGAAAATAACCACCTTCGTTGTCTGTACGTTTTTGGCACCTGTAATAGAAAATCCCTCCATCGTTTGCTTTAGTTCTTGTTAAGTGACACTGGCTATTTATTGGCGGATATCTTATTTAAATTCTTCCAGGATATGTGGGTTTGTCTAGTGTACGGTATTTTTGTATTATTTAAATTCTTATTTATTTAAATTCTTCTTATTTAAATTCTTCCAGGATATGTGCGTTTGTGTAGTGTACGGTGTTTTTGTATTATCCCATAGATAAAAGTCGCAAGAGGTTAGGTCGGGAAACCGAGAGGGCCCAGTTTCTTACGAATAATTTCATCATTCTGAAACGCTTTCCATTTCTCTCATCAAAATATTCGTTGTATGCTGTAGCAGAGTCTTGTTGAAAATATGCAAAATCACACTCCCTATCATTTAATGATGTCACTAAGGGGCAATTTTGTATTCACGTATATCGCAGTTATTTTATATGCTTTTAACTTTAAAAATTTAATTGCTCTTATGCACGTAAGAAATGTCTGTTTTATGTGAAAGATGTCTGGATATTTTGGAGAATTCTCCAAAAGATGAACTGATGTTATCTAATGTTTCTTCAGTGAGAACTCCATGCTTTAGGTTTCTTTTAGACTGAACACTACCATGTATTTATGGATTGTTGTTTGTCCTGGGAACTTTTACGCCAGGGAATATTTCTTCAAATCGTCTTTCATTGACGAGTTATTAAACACACGTTACTCTTAATAACTTAACTGAACTGAACTAATATGATGTTAGATCTGCCAGCCAGAAGCCTGCGTGACCTAGCTCAAGTAAACGGCGGGAAGCACGTTATACACGCTCATTGGAAAAACATCGCAAGCTAATTCATAGTTTATTGGATTGCTCCGTACATGCTTACATAAAACAATGTGAAAGTCATACATCAGAAGAAGCAAGTCCCTTGTCACAATCAATAGATTGAAAAGTGAATATCTGAAAGCTATTCTTGCCTGTGTCATGTTTAAACGATAACAGAAAAGTAAGTCACTAAGGATGAAATTCTATCTAAGAATCGTTAATAAAGTTTGGTACTCTTAAATTTTCAGTGCATGAAAATGTTATTCTAATGCTCTCGGTATTTATAAGTATTCCTTTTACAGATTATACTCTATGTAGTCTAAACATAGATTACCTGAGAAGTTCATTATGACACGAAAGTCAAATAGCCGTCATTTTAGTTCTGTTTATTTCTGGTTTAATATAATTATCATTTTATATTTTGAATCTATATATTGCTATCACCTTTAATTAAAAATTAATATGAAATCGTATTATTGTTTCACGCAACTGAAACCTCACAATCTGCATATACTTGGCGACATCATTCTGTTACACGCCCTGTACATTTAGAATAACTTCAGTTGCGTCCCTATAGCTCACAATGTTAAAGATAGAAGAGAACATTTTCCCTGTATAATCAAGAGCAAAATTGTATGAATTTACTCGAAACTCTTTTCGTGGTAATCTCCCTGGTTTACATTGCTCCAATTTCATTTCCATATTACTAACATTCCAGGCTTCAGTGTCCACTCCTCGCTTTTCTGTTAGTTGCGAATCCAAAATCAGCTTCTTTCTAAACATTGTCAAAACATTAGCTCTTGTTTCTTGCATTCCAGCTTTTAACATTAGTTAGATTTGTTCCACCGAGCTCATTTCTGATATCTGCACAAAGTAGAAATTAACCTTTATAATGAAAGCTTGCCAAAATTGCTGATTTTCTCTCTTCTTCTCCTTTTTCTGTTGCAGTTCTATGTCCATAAGTCTTAATTTGACCCTTTCACTGGTAATCCTCTTCTGTCTCCAAAATTATACATATCAAATCTTTAGAAACCTTTAGAATATATATTTGTAGAGTCAAAAATAAACCAAATTTAATCCTCCTGGTGGTCTAGTGGTAGCCATACTTACTTTATAGCCCCAAGGTCGCGGGTTCAAATCCGACCAGGGTTCCATGTCATAGATTTATATCAGATAATAGAACCTCAAGCCTGAAAGAAGCGGCTCTAAGGAAAAATTATCGATCGTTTCACACTCTGAATTTTATGGGACACCAGTGACCAAAGATATTAAAAGAGCGTCCTTTAATAAGCCTAATGATTAATCCTACTAATAGAAACCGAGTCGTACTTAGGGTTTTATGCTCGAAAAGTATCCATCGACTCTGACCGGGATTGAACCCGCGACCTTGGATCTAGGAAGCAAGTATGATCAACAAGAACACCATGACAGACAAAAACCGAGGGTGGAAAACATTTCCGGCATATTGTATAACTATAAGAGATGTAAAACACCGCCTGAATGGACAAGGTTTATAACTAAAGCCTGACATGTTAGCTTCAAGTCTATTTTCAAATGTGACCGTTATTTTATTACGCTATTCTGTATTCTCTTGCTTATAAATAAGGTTTGACAATATATTTTTTCTGTACTGTTTCAGATATGAAATATTACAATATCCATTGTATTATGAAATTGTCCTTCACATGCTTTGGATTTTATATCCAGCTCTTTTATGTTTTTCTGGGATAATTTTTTTCAATCATCTTCCATTGCCAATGTCTCCTTCATTGAAAGATGCCAATGTATCTGTCTTTGAAAAGAGGGAGGAAAAACTTAGAGCAAATCCTAAAATCGTAGCTTTATGTGAGAAATACAGATATACTATAGGTGAGAAAACTGTAGCACAAATGTTGAAAACTTATGTAGATCATAAAATTTGTTATTTGTATTGTTCTGGGAGATATTGTAGCCGAACTATTTCCATCATTATTTACTTCACAAATATGTATGTCATATTCTTAAATATAAACATCTTCCTCCATATTATTTTATTCGATATTATGTGCAACTATTTTTCTATAGAAAGTAATTTTTGATGCTGTGTTAAAAATAGCAAATTTTAGATTTTGGATTTAGAGATTAAAAAAATAATAAGTATTCTGAACGGCGAGGCTGCATAAGCTAATAATCTAGGATGTTATCCGAGTACGAATGTTAAAATAAAATATGGATCTTCAACACCTATGTCATACAGCATTCATATAGTGCCTCATGTAGATAAATTCCATTTGTTTGTCTTGAACAATTTTTTTCTTCATATTATTACATAAGCATACATTTTCACGCCCTAATAAAGAAAGTTATATCAGTAATGTCCCTTTTGATGTGCGCCATACGAGCACTGCAAAGTGTTTATGTTCCAAATGAAAGTAAACTATTTCATGAAATAAAAGTATCTGAATATAATCTTTGCCCATTATATCATAAAGTCGTGTTTGTTATTAATGGTGTTGAACGAATTTTATAGGAAACTTTTCTAACCTATGACCACATTTATCTTGTATTCCGTTGGTAATAAAGATTAGCAATTTTTTTTCAAACACTTCCATATCAATTATATAACGATCTAGAACTTTAAATCCGTAAGCTTTATTCATATTTCTTGCTAACGTGATTAGCCGACTCTTTTATTAAGTATCAATGGTAATTAATTACCAGTATAACAGCATAAGACACATTGCAATTGTGTTTTTCGCCTTTTCCAAACTTCTAAACCCAAGATCGCGGGTATAAACCCGGCCAGGGTCGATGGATTTTTTCGGGGCGTAAAAATCCTAAGTATGGCTTCCTTCAGAAGGGAAGTAAAGCCGTGAGTCCCGTGTCTTACATTTACGGCACGAAAAAAACCTCAAGCCTGAAAGAAGAGGTCTCTGAGCAAAATTAGTCGGCCTTTTCACGCCCGGAATAAAATGGGACGCTGATGACCTGAGATGTTAAGGAGCGTCCGTAAATAAAACAAATAAAAAAAATAAAAAAATCCTTTTCCAAACAATGGCGCCTATTGAGTGATTCATAACTAGAGTCCTGTATTGGTCACTTTGAATGCATGTTGGGCTTCGTCAATCCTATTCCCTTTGAACATCGTGTGTCAAACCAGTTGGAGTTGCAGGCTTGTTTATGCAGCAGATCGTCTGCCTTCCTGTGGCCATTTATTCAGTACTGCCAAGCGATACTCGTGCACGGTACATTCTTGCGGATTGCTTGCAGCTTCTTGGTGTTCAAACAGGAATCTACTCACAACCGCTGTCTTACTTAATATCTGTTTCTGTTGTAAATGCATTGCTAGTGGTCTATAATTGAATCAGTGATTTGAAAATGGAATAGGTTCGGGGTCTATAGTTTTGAAGGGAAAAAAAAAAAAACTTTATAAAGTCCAAAGCTGACTCCTCCAAAAGTTACTACGGAAACTTGTAGAACTAGTCTTTGGTGATTGTTTGAGCTGTTCATGGATCTCGATTTTACATTACTCTGTCTTACAGAATACTTTTTTATGCCTAGAACTTATGTCCTTTTATAAAATAATTCTATGACTTGTTGTGGGAAAAGAAAAAAATATTTTTCATTGTTTTAATTTCATTATAATTGATTCTGATCAAATGCGACACAGACTTAACATGTTTGCCAGAGTTTGAAAGCCACTGCAATCATTTTGAGCAGTTTCTATAATCCGCCTTGCAGTAAAATAAGTATTATATCATAATTGTTAAATATGTCTAACACCAGTGTTTTCTTCGATTATATGTGTCTCTTAAACGGAGTGTCAGAGAACATAATTCGTTTAACAAAATGTGTTTCTCATGTAAGATCTATCTCTCCTCCGAATTTGTAGCAAAATCTCTGACTTACTCTGTATAATATAATATAATATAATATAATATAATATAATATACCATATACGTGTGCATTTTAGGAACTATTTTTATCATCTATTTTAGTTACATTTAAAAATACTTTATAAAATTATCCTGCCCTTAATATGCTGATCATAAAATAAATGAATTGCAGTGAACGCTCAAATAAAAGTAGGAGAAACATTAAACATTTCATCAGAAATAGCACAATGAATCGAAACAAAAATATAGAAGAGGACTGCCCGAGTATAAAGGTAAAAAAATTAATTAAATCTCAGCACATCCTCAGCTTGTGGACATATATTTTAATTGGCAGTGTAAATGGTTTGCTAGCTTTGTCAGCGACAAAACATGGGTGTATAGCTGAATAGCAAGGAGTCCCTTTCTCAATATTTTGGGAATTTCTGTACATATCCGTTGAAGTATTTCAGAGAAAATGGCTTGGAAGGCAAGGCGTGTGGAAAGGCTTGCTCACACTTGACTTGCTTTTACCTGCACGGCTGGAAAGCTAACGTGACGGGAGCACACATTTCACACTGTCACACTCTCTCTTGTTCACGCTGAAAATAATTCTGTAATACATGCAGGAAACATTTACCTTCTGACGTTCCTTTAACCTTTACTTTTTTTCTTCTTTCTTTTTCTAGCTCTAATGTCAGCTGTATGCCTCCTTTATGAAGAAGAAAATGTCATATATTCGATTTCACTTTTGACATTCTGCTAAATTTTGGTTCCATTCCAAATGCATGATAAATCGTTCTGTACAATAGTTGAGACTGTAAGAAAATATCTCCAGAGAAGTTCATTTCCTCTTGTAAAAAGTATTATCAAATGTAACAGTGCCAGTTTCAACTATTGCTTTGGAATATTTTTTGGGTATTTTATGATAACCGAGATACAATGGCCAGAATTTAATTAGTTGCACACATTGTACCTAATATTTATTTATGGCCAGCTATCATCATTATTACCACTACCCAAAATA
Source organism: Metallyticus violacea (assembly GCA_030762175.1). Lineage (NCBI taxonomy): Eukaryota > Metazoa > Arthropoda > Insecta > Mantodea > Metallyticidae > Metallyticus > Metallyticus violacea. Next base: position 49,662,321 of record CM060831.1, read on the forward strand.
TTAGTACTATCATATTACTTTACCGACACCAGACAATGTGTTTGCAATTTCTTCAGTGAATCATGGTGTATTGTCGTGTAGCCGTAGTGTATTTAACAATTAATTACAGCAAGAGCTCATGTCTCAACAAGATAGACTGCGCATTTGCTGTACGCCAGCATTCCTTTACGCGCGCTAAAATAAATTGTTATAATAAATGTTTGTAATATCTGGCCGTATTTTTCAAAACTGATAATTATTTAATTTTTAAAGTATATTTTTAGGCGTATTTCAATGCCTTAATTTGAATGCAGCTCTTTCAAATGTGTTAAAATGAATTAACAACCCCTTGGCTAAATAAATAAATATTGGTTATATGCAATTGAATCTTAAAAAAAAGGGGGGTAATGCATAATTTTAATGTGTGTGATTGCAATGTAAGGTTCCAGATTTATTCATTTTCAAATGCACATTTTTTTTAAGTGCCGCACTGTGCTTTGCATGCAGTTAGAGTTAAAGTACAATAACTAAGAATAGAACGTGGTTTTTTATTACTTATACTAACTTGCTGCAGGGAAATGTAAATTAATTTAAACTAAGCCACCATCTGGAATATAGCTTGCATATTTGTGTTTTACTTAAAATTGTATATAAAAGTAGATTTAAAAAAAACTTGAAAAAGTACTAAAACATTTTTATTTACGTGTGTGTTAATTCTTTGAAGACATTTAATTGCTTGCAAGCGTGTTTTCTACTGATTATTTTGTAAATAAAAAAATTCCCTTAAATGGCCGAACATAACACACGCAGTATTTCAAACAGTTAGTACCACTAATTAAGTACATCCATATCGGTCATTACTATGCGAATGATTGGCACCATTGCGTGTAAATCCGTTTCTGAAGTATCCAACCGTTACTAACTTAAAATATTGGCAACGAATACTACCTGTACACGCTATTAACGGAACGGGAATTCAAATCCCAGCTTGGCATTTTATGGTTTTCAAGCACGTTGCGTGCACATGATGCTTATCTGTGACCCTTGGATAGCACGTAGAGTGCATGTAATGCATTTATCAGATGTGTCACGCACGTAAGGTGAGAAATACTTAGAAAAGGAGCACTGTGAGACTCACATCACACTGCTGATGACTAGTACAATTACGTCATCAGTTTTATATGCCCGTCCTCAATGTTGTTATTCCATATAGTATGGAAAACATATCTTTTTATGGTGTTTTGAAAAAAGTTATATATACAAAAAATATTCAACATTAATCCAATACATTTTTCATCATTTATAGAATCAATATCAGAGCTGTGAATACAGATATACATAGAGAAAAAAGTATGTACGAAAATGAGTAAAACACTCTACATAGGTAACAGTAAGTGATATTAAATCCTTTTACTGATAAAGTATGCTGTGGAAGCATTTGTATTAGAATTGGTCATTGCAACCCTTATAGAAAAAAATGTATTATAATTTATTTCGCAAATAAAATAAAAGTTTGTTGGAAAAAATATTGGTCAATCAGTGCAAATGAAAGATGCTGCTTTTATATAAAATATATACTAAAATGTATACATTTCTGAAACAAAGTTGCTGCATTAATTTTTTTGTTCAAAAGCTTAGCGAATAGTTATTGAATACTAACAGAAAACTTTTAAATAGTCATACATTTACTCAAAATAGTCATCATTATCATTCACACAAACCCCAAGAATGTCTGGATAAGCTTCTATTGTAGTACATTCTTGTACACCGCCTCTCTTAATGCCTATCTTCTCAGATTATTTTTATATTATTTGTAATTCTACACACAAACCTGAAAAACTGCGCGATATGCAGACGTTGGAAAGCGCGAAGTTTGTTGAAAACGTTGTGGTTACTCTGTGCTTATTATAATAAAGAAAGAAATTATTTGTAATTTTAAATTATTAGCCATTAAGCATATTTGTGATTCCGTTTATGTGGAAAACAATCAAAAAGTCATAAATAATAGCCAATTATGCTAAATATCACATATGTTTATACTTATTCACATGTATTATATCTATTTCTTGTTATTATCTTAACTCAGTCGAATAATATTTTTTTTTAATTTTTCGTAATCATATACAGCCCGTTCCACAAGTCATAATGGTTTTCATGAACATGTCATACACGCATTAGAATAAATAAAATTAAATAATAACTTAATCATTTCAATTGGCTCATCATACGCCCTCCATAAGCAATTTTGTGAATATTTAAGCAGCATTCTGTGTTTAGCTGATTTCCTATTTAAAGGGTCAACGAACACGTTAAAGGATTTACTTCCCATATCTTTAAAAACAAAATGCCAGATGTCTCAAAAGAAGTTTCAAACACTGAAGAGTGCGGCGATTATTGCTTCCATCCATTACCACCGATCCAAGCAATTCAGCAACAAAGTTAATACATTGCAGAGGAACGCCATATTACTAAAGCATGTGACTATTATCAACATCTAGAGGTAACTGTGTGTGACTTCACAGTGATTAAAAAAAAATAAAAAAAAAACATGGCATCTCCGGTAAGAAAGTACCACACATTAACTTTACTGTTATCAATCTCAGAATAAAAAAAAATGGCGAGTTTGCCTTTCATATGCCCGTTTTGTTTCAAAACAATAAAATAATTTGAAGTTACAACATAACTTTAGGGAGGATATATTGTATAAATATTAGTATTTAATTAGAAACACATAAAATTGAAGAAAAAAAAACTTTCTAATAGAAAATTTTATAGCACCGTTTCTCTTCTCAACGTTTTGCTAACTGAACCTGTTTAATGAGATATGGTGTGCTAAAGTTAACACCTATTTGGCTTTTATACGCAAAAGTAGGTCAAAATTCTGCAAACAGGCATGCAATAGATACGAGACGAAATGTATTCAACAACCAATGTTCCAATATAATTTCTAATAGAACCTGTGAATACTTGGAAGATTCAATATTTGACTTACTAAGCATAACCATGTCTATTAATATTTCCATTAAAATACATAAAATTGCATTTCTTAATGCTATTCTGCATTATCATGCTGTAGTTGTTTCTAGTTTATTAAAGGTGAAGCTAATAAAAAATCTTGATCATGTAAGGCTGTCATAACTGAAGATCTCTGGGGGTAATGAACAGAACATTAAATGAATGACAAGGGCTAAATCAACAAATAAGATACATGGACCGAAAGAAAACATTCATTATATGATGAAATATTGTGACGCACCTGTTCAAGTTTCTTGCAGCACTTTCAACCACCTGAAATACTCAGGGAAGTTCTAGGTGGTGTTGACTTGGACAGTTTTCTCCAATAGTTAGCTGCAATGTATGCGTTACAATTCAGAAATTTCGATTAAGCCTAGAATGCGAATGCGGGATCTAGACATGGCTTACATTCAATGCATTGACTGGAAGTTATGTATTTTAATGCAAAGTCAATGTGCATGTGTGATGGAGCAAGGAGAAGGATATTAGTTGAACTTCAGCACATATAAGACATGTTTGTAACTGTGATTTCACTTATTTTCAATTTCCTTAGATTTCCAAATGCACAGCATTCATTATCTTGCGTTTGAGAAATACTTTTAGATACTACATAAAAATAAGCAAATATAAATTATCCGGTAGTGAAATTTCAAATTTCTGTAGAGCATTTGCTTTTATCGTTAGCCCCTCGCAAAAAGGATACAAAAACTAGTAATACAGAGTATTCTGCATAGAGGTATCAATAAATAAATGCTCACTGTTTAAAAACAGAGGAAGATGATGTTATGACGTGCATTATACAAGATACAGAAATTGTTCATGTATGTAAAAATGTATGTAAATAAATTACTAGTTACACCATTTAAAATATCACTTATAGTAATGTTTGCACCATAAAATATTAAAACTATAGATCAAATCTAGCCTTATTTTATATTCTAGCTTTATAAAATGTCTGCCTTTTCTTTCATTGTCTATACTATTTATACAGCTATTTTATGACTATTAATGCAAAAATATGATCATCAGTTTAAATTTTCTGTTTCTTTTCTTTTGTTATATTTCACGCAATGTTTTTTGTACTTACCATAATCCTGTTAAGTATTTTCTGCATAAACAAATGCATAACTTACTCCGTAAGCTGCAGAGCTAATGGTATTTAGGATGGCAGAAGAAATTACATCATACAATGCAAAAGTGTACGGGTCATTTGCGATGAAAAATTGTCTTGAGACAGCAAGGCTAGCGTACAAAATACCAGATTATGTGTATATATCTAGCAATATTATGTGGTGGTTTATTAGCATAACTGTTGTAATGGTTATTGGATATATGGAGATAGTTTGTAATATTTAAAAAAGTTCGGCTAACGTTTTTATGTTCATAAACTCTTATTGCAGCAGAGTAATTTTGTAATCTACGTTGTGTTCAGATTGTATAGATTGATTGTTGTATTCTTCAAATAGGAACTTGATCTCAAATGTATTTTACGGTGACGATTCCTAGTAAGCTCTGATAAAGTAGTGGTCTATAAACGGGGCATCATACATCCGATACTAATACACATACCTGATATATTACCCCATTATCTCCGCTCTAGCAATTACCTACTGTATGACAAATGAAAGTTCTGAAATAGCTTAGGGGACAAACTAGAATTGGCCAATTGTGCACATCATATCTGCTCTTCAATTACATATATTTGAAATCTGGAAGGCCACAATTTTCTGCAGATATAACTTGAGTCAGGAAACAGGTTTCCCAGTGAAGGAAATTAGTGAGGTGCATCGGGGTCTACAGTATTCGATTATCGGGAAGTACGGATAGTTCCCGTTAACGGCTCAGTTGTAACAAATTGATCCGTTGATTGGACACATTCTCTCTTTCGAATGGCATCTAGGGTGAGGGGAAGTCACTATACGTTCTTAAGGGTCTATCACAGTTTCACTGTTGATGAAGTGTGGAGTAGGAAGATGGCATATAATGTAAGTTAAGGTAAACCAGCTATACTCTTTATCACTATGATCGAGATTTTTATATTTTATTACCAGGTAAGCCATAAAACCCCATAAAATATAAGTTTGGTATGAATCATCATTAATACTCTGTCCTCAATCCTCTATGCAATCAGAGTTTGTACAGGATAACATAAGGAAACGAGAAATTTTGAGTGAACTTAAATTGCAGGAATAAACTTTATTCGTTGATAGAAATGCATGTACATAGTATGCCATTAACCACGTTGTAATGTAAAAATGTCACTTTACACTCTACTTCTTGAAGATGACATCGGAAAAGCGTATTTCTTTTCGGCGCACACATCCTGATAGCCTATTGTGCAAATTCTGATATACTTGTATCATATGTTGAGGAATGTCAATATTTCGTCTTCAATCCTCTGTGTTAGTTCAGCGATGGTAGCAGAACGTTGCTGCTTTTAAGATGTCTCCATGAAGAAATCGCAAACCCTGAGATCAGAAAATCTCGGGGGCCATGGAATGTCACCGTTGCGTTAGATGACGCGTCTTCCAAACAATTAACGAACGGCTTCCATCGATTGTCGAGCAGTATGTGCCGTGGCTCCGTCCTGCTGAAACTACATATTTTCGACGTTTAGATCTGATGGTCGTGGAGTCTGTAGCCTCGATGCAAGTTGTCAAGAGCTCCTCTCGATGGCAACCCGAAGAGCTTCAATCTTCTCTGGGGTAAGTACAGTTCGAACGCCACCTGGGGATTTCTTTTTCAAGGCTGAACCCGTTTCTTCAAAATTACGCACCCACGTTGTAATTGCATGAACCAATGGGATATGTCCATGACGTTTTAGGTGGTAATGCTGTCGAAATATCCTTTGCGCAGCAGTCACATAGTACTATGCTTGTACAAACACGTTCCCCAACACTCCATGATTACTAAATGGCAAAATTTTCTCAATACTGTCGCATCGGTTGCGAGAAAGTGCCGGCGGTACAGATTTACCAACACTATATTCAAATTTTCTTTTCTTGCCCCACTCCTGTGTATACTAGTGAAAACTGGCAGACTTCTAGTGGACGTGCGATCCCTCATAAGACTGGAGTTAAGGTTTCGCTGAGCTTGCTTATCACGCCAACTGCTTCAGTCAGATATCTGTAGTACATCGTGATAGTTTTATTTGTTCCTTTGTTTATTGTAGAGTATGCCAAGAGTGAGGTATACACAGTACAGAGGACTTATTTATAACTTTTTCTACAAAAGAAATGTATAAGTAATGGAGAAAGATTTTTTCACTACTAACATCTCTATCGGACAGTGCAATTTTCAGATTTATGAACAAAGTTCGAATCTAAGACGTTTCCATTGAAAATAATGCAATACCAAAAAACGGGTTTTAATAGAGCAGAAACTTGATGAAATAGGCTATCGATTAGAAACTTCCCCTCAAGTCTGTAACATGGTTGCCTGGCAAATTGGTGTATCTTTCGGCAGTCTTATAAAGTCACTTAGTGCTTCATCTTCTACATATAAATTTCTCCAAAAAAAAAAAAAAAAAAAAAAAAACAATACCCAAGTGGCAGTTTGCAATAATCGGGACCATGAATTACGGCGAGTGTATTAAACTCTTTTAAAGAGATTTCAGGCATGTCTCATAAGGATAGGGCAAGCACTACTAATAAATAACGAAATAAAAAAATATGTGCTACGATTGTGCGACATGATTTCCTTCGGCAAGTGGCGAGGCCATTACGCAGTAGCGTTCCGTCGCAACATCAATTTCCGATTGCGTAGCGAAATGATCATCATGTATAATTAAAACTAAATAGTTTTCCTCCTGTATCTCTTAAAAACGCTTTGAAGCACAGAGAGTAAGTTGTAACATCATCTGAACAGGTTATTTAAGATTTTGTTTTACCCTGATCCAAAAGTTAACATCTCTTGAAATAGGAAAATCTTCTTCGAAATGTTTGCTGTTAATAGAGTAGCAATAATTCAGTCTTTCAAAGTTCATTTGTGCTAATAATTAAACTAGGTATTCAATGCGTAGAGAGGAATCAATTATGCATATAATGTAAAATGTCCTCCCTAATACTGGTCTAAATATTGCACTATTTGTCAGTTGAGAATCAGGCAATTCCATTCGGGGTTCAACATAAAACCAGCCTGTATCAGCAATACGTCACTATGTTGTGCAATAATAGACTTACATCTCGACCTAATAAACTTCAGCTTTAACAATAATCAAAATTTGGCTATGCGTTTATTTTTGCAGACTACCAGTCGGACTTTGAGAATCTGAAATAGGTATATTCTAAATGTATATGAATACACAGAATGTATTTATGTGCAGAATTCTGGTATTTGCTTTCAGATTAGGTCTTGTAAATGAAAATTAATATTTATATAGAATAATATTTTCAAATAAATAATTCCAGTACGGTTGACTCATACTTTATAACGAGAGAAATCACCTCTTTGTTTCTCCAAAATATGACCTAAATGTCATCTGAGGTCATCATTACAAAAACAACCCTTTTAATTTTTTAAACGAAAGGTAAGAACTCTTATCTGTACTTTTTGAGATGTCTGTAGATTCCAAAAAAGTATCCATATTACGCAAAATTATCATTAGAAAAAAATGCCAACCATACAAAATGGCCTTGTCATTGTCCAACAAAAAGTACCTTGTCCGTTGATGGGTTGATGTTATACATCAAGTTCATAGCAACACTAACAACATGTAGTAAGTTATGGAGAATATGGCAGATTGTGTTATTTCCAGTTTTGTTTGTTTAAAACACAAATAAATGTGATTCGTGAGCAAAGAATTTTGTGTGTGTTTATGTGAAGATTATTTTTCATTTTCTGAGAGTGTGGGTTCATATAGTGCTATGATTTTTTTAGAAATATTTCGAAAAAAATGCATTTTACGAGTGAAAAGCAAGGATCAGACTAGTCAACAAGGTGGTGATAAAAATCCAGCAAATGACTAAGCACGTTTAGGAATACAACTGATCCACGTAGAAAGCTCAATGCTGATAATTGATTAATATCTCATGTTTGTGCGCTAACTGTAGTGTCAAAACTCTAAAACTGTTGATGATAGTAAAATACGTGGGATTGTGTTTAATTTTCATATGTATTGTGAAAAGTGAAAACATTATGTGCAGTTTGAACCTCATATCTAAAGGACAAGACACATGAAGCGAACTTGAAATTAACTTTGCTATTAGTAGTTTGGGTATAGGTACAGGAGATACAAATTTGTTTTCAATATGCCCCATGCTGTAGCTCGGTTCATTGATAGTAACTTAATACTTTTGAATGCACTAGAAGAGGAGTGCCAGGATTCTCAAGTAGCTAAAGATAGAAATAATGAAAGTGTTGGGATTGACTTATGTGTATCCTGTCACCCAACCTAGATGTAAAGAGGTTATACCTCACTTCATGGTGTTTCCTTAGTAATTAGCGTCAACTGTAGTAAAATTCTACACTCTTTGTGCACTGAGAAATTTTATTTTTGGTTATGCATTCTGGTCTACGTTTCCCCTAGAGCATTCATAAATAAATCAAATAATTAATTAAATTATTTAATGCTGCATTATATTGGGAGGTAAGTTCGAAGAATTCAGCTTTAACCGTGGGTTATCCATTTGCTTAAGTTATTACATCATTAAAGGCAAATTAAATGTACACATACGCATCTTGATCTTACAGCGCTGCATGATCAAATTATTGTATTTACATATTCTTTAGTTTCACAACATGAATATTGCAGGGTTGGGTGACTCTCAATGTAAACAGAACATTTTTTTAATTAATTTGGAAATTGTGTAGGGAAAGTAAGAGAACATGTGGTGGAGAAAAGTGATCAAGGCAAAGGAAGAGGGTAATAAAGTAACAATGAGGGAAGAAAAGGAAAGTAAGTAAAGTAAGGAAAGTATTTGTAAAGTTCACTTGATAATATGTATAGTTAGAGTGATGTAGAATTCATATACACAATAACCGAAGTGTTAGTTGTATAGAATCCTGAATTAGCAAGCACTCAAGGATCAAGGAAATATTGTAAAACTGCAATTGTAATTTGTAATAAAAATAATAAGAAGAAGAAAAGAAGAAGAAGAAGAAGAACTAATAATGAATATTTACATTCACAAGTGAATGAGAAGCAGAATCTAATAACATAAACCATAAAATAAAGGGTTATACAGGCCTAATGCTCATGAATCAGGACGGTAATAGGTCTCAAGTGCGTTTTACCTGGCTCAAATCTAACTTTCTTTAACATTAGCCCTAAAATGAACGACAGAAGTTCTGATTCCTGAAATAGGTTTCATTTTAGTGTGCCTGTGAAATCGGAAGACGTAAACTCAGGTTGAAGTTGGTTTCTTGCTGTAAGCGAAAACGTGTAGGCCACCGTCTGGTATTGGAAAACTTTTTTATACCCTGGCAGCTCAGTTTTATATTACAAAGTTTTGATCTCGCTACGTATAGACAAGAGAAACAGAGAGGTGTGCTCGCCTTCCTTGAAGACGATAGATAGCCTGCACAAGCAAGTCTTAATGATGTCTGATTATTCTGCTCACGACAAATCCATCAATCTGCTTCTCCCTTACTGCTGAATGTACTCGAGTAGCTCGATGATGAATGTTAGCTGGAATGTCGCCAACATAACATTCTGCTCCACTTTTACATCAGTGCGCTTTTTTAAAGGAAAGCAATTTCTGAATTTACATATTCACCAAACATAGACTAAGAGTCGTAGGCGCTTTCATCGAGCATTTGCAGATAAACACAAGATTTTTGTTTTCACGCCATCGACTTCTAGCAAAAGCTAACATACATGTAAATACAGCGATAAACACGCAACACAGAGACAGAAATACGTTAATAAATCAGGAACTTATTAAAATTCATAACCAGTTAAGTGCAATGCGCATTCATGAACATGATTACATTCAAAACACACTTCCCCGTGCTGCATCAATGTTAGGGCCAATATGTATATAGAATAAATTTTCTTTATGTTTCAACTAGCACCACATTATACATTTGGCAAAATCAGTTTCCCTTGGTTTCAATTCTAATTCCTTTGCTGCATTTTAAATGCTTCCTGTGGTACCGGATTTGATTTCCGCTACTCTTGAGGAATTTTTTATAAAGAGTTGCGTCTCTAACAAAATCAAGTCCCCCCTCTTTTTTTCCTCTTCCTGAAATAGGAATTACAGTCACCCAACTGTTTGTTTATATTACCCTGACATGATACACTTAAGGAATGAAGTGTCAAGCAAACAACGTTGAGATGCAGCCTCTAAGAGAACTTGATCCGAGAAGTAGCGAATACTTTCTGAAAAGCAGAGGTTGACAGTGTCTGTAGTGAGTTTGCCATGATCATCGGCACCCTTTATAACAACAAATAAAGTAACTCTTGCTATTTTATTTGGAAATGTTAAAATAATACTAATAGAGTAAAACGTTTTACTGAGATAAAGTGCGGAATAAACCTCAAGAGCCTTGCCCCCTCCCACCGAGTTCCGAGTGTCGAATGTCCAAACAGTAACACACTGTCACGAGATACCTGGTAATTCTCCAGTGTTGCCCCTGTTTTTTACATCAAAGATTGAGCACAAACTATGATTTCCTGTTTCTCATATTATAAAAATATCTTAGAGTCACTTAATAAATAACGAATAAATTAATAAATAATTTACTCTCACTTCCTCACTATATCTCTACTAGCACTAAATAGCACTGAAAGAGAATGCAGAGACATGACAACATTATCTGATTGACACACTTCAAGTGTATCATATCAACGTAATATAAATAACCAGTTGGGTGACTGTAATCTCTTTCAGAAAGAGACTTTCAAAGAAAGACAGAAAGACTTTCAAAGCTTCTTCTTCTTCTTCTTCTTCTTCTTCTTCTTCTTCTTCTTCTTCTTCTTCTTCTTCTTCTTCTTCTTCTTCCTCCTCCCCCTCTTGGCACCACAGCTCTGAGTGAGAGCTTGAGCCTCCCCCATATGCTCATACATTCTGTCTGTTCTGTGCTTTCTCCCATCATCCAGTCTTCATAATTCCCAAATCTTCTTCCAAGTTCTACATCTATTTCTTTCTTGGTCTTTCACATATTTTCTTTCGCTCCATACTCCCTTACAAAACTTCTTTGGTATCCTTTCTTTACTCATTCCTTTTGCATGCCTTAACTAATCGTCGTGTCTTCACAAATGTCACTATAGTGTCACCTCCAAGTATGATCTCTACTTCTCTATTATTATTCTGCATTCCTCACCCTCTCTCACATGACTTTAATTCCTCCTTAAAACTTTTTTCAAAAATATTTAAAGAATTTTCATCAGCAAGTGACATAGCCAACATCTCCGATTCATAAGTTACAAAGGTCTAATAAGTGTTTTATAAAGTTTAAATATCAAATGCCCAGATAGTAGAGTTGATTTCAAGAGTTTAATGTCAGCAAAATAGACTCTATTGTCAAAGCTTTTTCTGTACTATAAGATTTTACTACGTTGAAAAACAGTGTCGTGCATTCTATTCTTTATGTTATAGCTTTTGATTATTTGAAGGTTTCATGCTGCATGTTAAACATTTACAGTATTACGTAATACAATACATCATTTCAGCATAATATTTAATGTTTGATGAATTCACCAAATGTTGATAACTAAACGGCGGTCTTGGGGCCATCCTCGCATTGTTAGCGAGATAGTACCGCTTTACAGTGTAGTTCATGGATTAGATGACCATGACTAGATTTAGCTTTTTATTTATTAGAGTGAGCCAATGTTCTGCGATATTGATGATGACAACGATGATGCTACAGGGCAAGAACCTCCTATTAGAACACTATTAGTGCAGTTCTTTCTTATTAAGAGCCACCTCTTAAGAGTGTTTAGTTGACCTACTTATAATGTGCTTTAAACTGTTTTAAACCATACTTTAATTATTTCCAGTTCATGCTTTTGCATTTGTATGATTTCACTTAAGTTTTTCAGTAGCACATACATATATATCTTTCCTTGAAACAGTACAGAAGTGTTTTTTCTAGTCGTTGCCGTTCTTTCCCATGTATTTCCACACCCAGCCTTGAAGACATCGGGTGCCCTCCGCTTCCGCATCCGGGATCCATGTTTTTTCCGTCCTATGTATTCTAGCCGCATGACTTCCTCAGTTCCATTTTAGCTTTAGCTATATCTGCTAAGATCGCCACATGGGATCCCCGGATAGGAAAATGGACACAAGGCAGACCCAAGAGAAGAGGAACACGCCTCTTCAAGAAAATGCTGGTAGAGTAGTCAAAGAACAAATCAGACAGATTACCTTAAGCATCATACGAACAACTTGCTTGGAATAGCTCACCGTGTTAGGAAAAAAGAGCTCCCCGTATTTGTTAGGAGGCCTTTGTCCTTTAAAGAACACGATAGGTTTTTTATTTATCTTTTATATCTGCTAAACCGCTCATCCTTCCATTTATTACGCTGTTTTTCATTTGGATTTTCAGGATTTACCTCACCATTCCGCTGGCAGACTCTGATGGATTTAATTTCTCACATTGTAAGCTAAGGTTTTCAGTTCCAAATAGCAATGATGGAAGTATACAGCTTTCTAAGAATAAGAATTATAAGGTGGCCTTGAAATATAAAGTAAGACTCCAGAATTTTCCTCAGACCAGGTCATTTCTCTTTTTCTCTGTCGTTCGGACTAATTGTAATAGTTTGCCACAAATTATCAAATTCCCTTACATAGTTTATGTTCTTGTTTCCTACAATTAATGGTGTTCTTCAGATTTGTCATCAACTGCAATTTTGCCAATTTATTGCTAAGCCACTTTCCTGCTCTTTTAATTTACAGCCACGAGCTTTTGTTTCAAGTCTGTAGCCAAATGTCGTTTGCAGAACGCAGATCGCTCGAGTCTTAGTCCACTTATATTTATACCATAGATTACTACGTAAATAAAATTAATATAAAATTAAAGTTTATTTTAAGTGATATTTTATCATAAGAGATTAATTGCAGGACAATATTTAATTATTTTGCAATTACGAAAATATAATTCGTCCCTCTTTTCCATTTCTGAATCTGAGGCTATTGACCCATTATAAACATGGGTTCCGCAAGCAGTCAGAATAACAAATGGAGACACAGATAAACTTCGTAGGATTTTGTTTCAATTAATTTAAGTTTATGACCTTTTTCTGCCTGTGGTCTGTCGCCTTGTTCGTGTTCATTAAAACTGAGTTGGTTTTCTCTCTTCTCGCCCCTCCCTTCCGAAGCCTGACATTAAGAGAAATTAAGGGTATTGTCTTTTCAGTTGAGCCCTGCCTTTCGAAGCTTTCCATCACTGCTGGAAAAAAACATCTGCACTCCCACAGAGAAACTTTATTGATCAGGATGTCGGATAAGAATTTGGTAAACCGGAACGATAAGAAGGAAAAAATGACTTTAAAAAGGAAACAAAATGACCATCATTTCCCTCCCTTTTTTAAAAAACCAGATTGTTTTTAGTGGCAACGGCTATTTTCTTTGTGCTGGAAAAGAGCCAAGCTTGTTCTATGTTTCGCATCGTTGCTGAGGAATTTATTAGATCGCAATCAGAAAAGTGTAGCGGGAGAGGTGCGAGTAGGAGTCTCAAACAGCCATTTCCTCATCCGTATCCAAGATAAGCTCGAGCAAATGGAGGTGCAGGGCCCCTCGAGAGGCGAAAGTTATCCAAATTGCTTGCCGTAGAACTCGTGGGCGCTACTACTGCGTCTTTTATAGCGGGCGGGCCAGGTCATGAATTTTTAGGGCTATGGACCTTATAAGCAAAGAAGGGAAAAAGACCGAAGTGTTCGCGTTGAGAAATGTTGGCTCACGGTAGCACAGGTTTCTGTGACCAATCTAAGAGAATAATATATTTTCACGTTAAATAGATAAGTAGGTGAATTGGGATTCTATCTCAGTGATCATAGGATGTTTATGAAGTAAATGAGATTATAGAAAGATCATGTGAATCCCACAGAGATACGAAACCATACTTTCAAATTCAGTTCATCGCGATTGTTGTTCATTTGCTAATATAAGAATTTCAAACTCCTTTTGCGGTTCCGTAGTTTTTAATCTTTTCAATGTGCTTCGCGTCATTACTTCCTCTCTCTAGATTACAGTATAGTAGTCATGCAAATTTTATTTCTTTCTCTAAATTACACAACGGCATTCTAATGAACCCAAGCTGCCTTAAAAATACTCTCCTTTTTCACTTAGTGCAAGAATAATTTCGGCAATTGCAATTGTTTTGCTGTCAAACCTCTTGTACTTTTACATTGACACTAAACAGAATGTAACTCTCTTCTGAAGAAAACTAATAATAAAAAAAAGTAGATCATATTTACACTTTCAGATTGTTTATTATTATTATTATTATTATTATTATTATTCTCTTTCTAATTAAATTAAATTTCCTGATTGTAATTTTTGAAAGCTTTTTATTTTCGGCTTTCTTAATGTATATTAAGTATTAATATTTTATTAAATGCAGAGAGTGCCAAAAACATATACACATTTCAGGCAAAGAAAAAACTGTTTCCACAATAAAACTGAATTCACATAAACAGAAAATGAGAGCATTAATCAACAGTTACAACAGTTGCTCAAAATGCCCAGCATCGGTGTCGATACAGTTCTGAGTACGTTGAACTGCTGATTGAGCAACGTTTGCGAAAGTGCCCTCAACACATGCCGTTTCAATTTTCCCGAAGTGCTGCTAGTGTAGCTGGCTTTCCACGGTGTACAACATCCTTAAAGAGTTCCCCATATGTAGAATTCCAACGGCGGTTCTGTTCTATATACACGTCTCCATTGCCTTTGAACTTCAACAACATTCTCGGTTTTCCAATACCACTTCAAAATTGCATTCCGCTGTTCAAACAATAATCTTCCTTCCATTTTGTTGTAGCAACGCTAGCATAAGGCTGCATCTGTTTACAGAACATCATACTACACATTGCTGTTGTTTTTCGGTCCAACTTAGAAATATATAAATAGATATCACTATGAAAGTGTGTATACATTTTTTGACATGCTCGGTATAATAGCAATTGCTGCTAAAGAAATCCCGTGTTACTTTAATTAAAAGTAGCCGATTGCAATAAAATAGAGGCTAACGAATTAATTTGCTTGCTATTTCATAATCATCATTTATCATGATCCTAATTTTTTCTGTGTTTTACAGGGTTTTCTGTGCAAAGTATTATTAAAGTGCATTTTGTCTTTGGTTTTATAAGCCACAGGTGTTTACCTTTTCCACAAAAGGAACCCATTAACGTGCATTGGTTTGTGCGCCATGAGTAAATGCAGTAGAATAGCGAATATCCATGAATGATATTGGCAAATTGGATGTTTACTGCTCATAGGGACTGTAAGTATTACAGAATATATTACGTATTTAAACCGCCTATAACTGTGTATAACAGGAGTCTAAGAATTTTGAATTAATGGCCGAAACGTCTAACACCTTTGAAATCGAAGCCCTCTCTACCAGCAAGGGACTAGAACCCGAATACCCAGGAACAAAAATCTTGTTATATTCATTCTATAAACCTAATTCTATCTCATACAATAAAAAGAAGAGGACCAGGGCTATAAATTGGAATCTGTGGTAAGGAATAAACTCATTCAGGTTCAGCAATGGACTCCAAAATGCAGGTTAGCTATAATCACAGCTATCATCAACTTACAAGGGTTAAATATAAGGGATGTTACGAAATCTTACAGAACATATGAACTATGCAATTTCAACTACACTTAGCATTTGGCAAAATTGTTGGTTATTTCATGCTCAAATAACGCCTTAAAAGTATACTAGATGGCACTTGACCACCTATTCCTCTGACATCTGTAGGTGCTATGTGTAACTTCGCCAGGACTCGAAATAGGGCCTAGGCCTAACCGTGTAAGTCAATTATTACTGTGATTGATCCTAACCTACGTTCAGAAATGAAATACCTGTATAGGAGTGAGCTAAACCTATCTTACAACTATGGAATAAGCTAGTGCATAAATCTCAGCTTTAAATCCGATGCACCTGTTCTAGAACATTTTAGGCTATATACATATTTTTTCCTATCGCGCCTTTGAGCGTAATAAACAGGTACCCAGGAAGGAAACGTAAATAAAATTCGAAAGTTGGGTATCTGGGCGTGTCAGGTCCCTGAAGTGGGTCGGGAAACTGCACTATGGAAATGAGTTGTGGCCAGGGGCGTGTACGAGGTATAAAACCCCCATGCTGACCTTTGGCTTGCTATCCTAAAAGTTTATGCGATTGCACATAACTTATACTGCGGTAAGACGATAAACAAGAGAGACTGAACTTCTCTAGAAATTAACTCACCGTCAAAGATCTGTGGTACGAAACTGCGTGGCAATTGCAGATCGTTATTTTATGGCATCAATGAGATAACTGTATCCGTAAAAGCAGAATAAATGAACTGGAAAGTGACTTATTTCTTACAAGTCATTTAGCGGAAAATTTTGTCTTGCTTTTTATTCCCATTTAAAACAGTGAATATTACACCCGTGAGAAAATCTTTCTAAGTATTGAAGCATCATAGTAGTGTAACAGAAGGCACTAGAAGAAAATAACTCTAGAAGAAAAATGTAATTTACAATCCGTCATCTTATTTGCAGTGCGTGTATATGCTATTCCATAACGACTTCCAAATTCCTGTACTACTTTATTTTAATTAAGATAAATTACATTTTCATGTCATAATTAAGGAGCTTGTTTTTATGATTAATAATATTATAGAGTTCTTAAATTCATCCTTATTGCTGGAGCATGTATAATATTTCTATATACATTTTGTTAATAAATTCATTTTTGTGTGTGAATAAACGTTTCACTTGGCCAGAACTCAGAACATTTACATATATCCAGGAAAAAAATGCAATATACTGGTGACCTTTTTCCCTAAACTGAGACAAAATGCGAGCCAAACAATTAGGGAAAGCTATTGCTTTTGACCTAATGATTTTTGGAGTTCAAATGCATATTCCTTCCAGTTGCAAAGGACGCAAGCCTTACATTCGCCAAGTTTTGGTCCCCTTTTAATTGGGCTTTGAGAAAATTAGTAAGATAACTTTTCAACAATGTTGTTTGTCAAGGCGATCATGTTTAGTAGTAATTGGCTTATTCTAAATTCAAGGAACAGACATGTATGAGCATGCATACATTTATAAAATAAAAACCATACTAGTGCTAAGAAGAGGATTGTCATTAATATATTGATTAGTATTGTAATCAAGTACATTATTGGTCCATTTCTTCTTCCTCCTCCACTGAATAGCAGCATTTATAAACATTTCTTACAGCAGTGTTGCTAACATTTCTGAAATAAGTGCTGCTTGAGATTCTCGTTCGAGTGTTTCCATCTAGATGGACATGCAAAGAGCTTTTGGATTGAATTTCCCTTGATCGCTGAATCGGAAGAGGAACTCCTATTGCAGTTTGACCACCTCGCTTTCTGGATCTATTGATTTTTCTGAGGCCATCTTAAGATTCTGGTGGTTGAAAAACATATTCAATCATATATAGACTTGTTTCCCGATTTACAATAGCCTTTCACGACATTTTAATAGTAGTAGTAGCAGCAGTAGTAGTAGTAGTAATAGTAGTAGTAGTAGTAGTAGTAGTAGTAATAGTAGTAGTAGTAGTAGTAGTAGTAGTAGTAGTAGTAGTAGTAGTAGTAGTAGTAGTAGTAGTAGTATTTATTATTCCAGCTACATTATGTATACATATATTGCACATCACAGTCGCATGGATCGCAAGACCGTTCATGCTCTTGTAAAATACTTCATTTCTGAAATTAATTCGAAGAAAGAAAACAACATTAACAGTAACAAGTGTATTAGATTAGAATAATACAAACTCTATAGACTTTAAGTTGCTGCATTTGATAAATACTAAAACATATACCTAAGCAGCAAATTTAACATTTTTCTATAACTGTTTGTATCTAAAATTCCATCGTAAAAGATAAAGTGACACTTAACTTTGATCAATGTTCATTAGGTTTAGGGTTCGTATAAAACGAGAAAAGTGCATAATTTTACAGAAATTAGTTAATAGGGTTTTACTGGATTGTATTGATATATATTCATTTTTAGTCAAAATTGAACAAATGAGAAAATTGTCGTTGGAATACCTAAAAGTTTTGAGCCAAAAAAGTTTTTACTCATAACACGTTCACTGCAAACTTTAAAAGTAACATGTTCACGTCTTTTCAGACAACACTAAACAGGTAGCGTTTGGAAAATTTGAAATGTATTCTTTTTTAAATAAAAAATTAGCAGTTTGGAAAAGTTGAAATGTATTCTTTTTGAAATAAAAAATTAGCAGGTCGCGTTAAAATATTGTCTTGGGACACCTTTGGTTATTTTCAATTTAAACCAAACATATTCAAAGACTTTCCAACAATGCTAAACGAGATCTACCCTGCCAGTCAAAATAGAATAAGCCCTATAGATGTTTTGCCATAGTTAAGGGAATTATGTGTGGTTTACAACATTAATTGTAGGTGTTCCCTAATTATGGTCACAAAATATTAAATTCATATTTTTGAAATGAGGGCTATTTTAAGTAATTTCCACTTGCTATAAGTTCAGTTTAGAACGCAAGTTCATCTACTAATCGATAGCTTTATAAACTATAATATGTAATTAGAACATATGTAAAAATAATCAAAACCTACTTCTCACAAGATTTTTGTCTCTCTGTTTTAATTTGTTTTGATATGCTGGTAATATGTACGCCAAACGCTTCCGAAGTTTTTATTTCACTGTAGCAATACCAGCGTAAAGCTCCTCTCTCTAAATATTTTAGAAAAAGAACCCGAGGTGATATTTTAGCACCTTCCAAAAGCTCTCAGCTAAATGATAGTCCCTAGTGCTTCGAAATGCTGTTAATTGTAAAGAAGAAAGTTTTTTACTTTGAGATGGTTAAATTAAAAAAGTTTCACCAAATGTCTCGAGGATTTCAAGAAAAAGTATAAAAGAATATCATTAGCTTAGCATCCCGACGCCTTTAGGGGAAGAAAATTAAACTTTCTGGTTTTTTTTTTTTTCCAGCGTCATTTATTTTTACATAAGTTAAGAATGTACAAGCTTTACGGGATAACAGGAAAGTTCTTATCGGACTATTTGCTCAATGATGCCTTTCTAATAGCTAATTTAGCTCCATGTGCAATGTGTGTATCCAACATTATTTCACTGAGTTGTTATTATTGCTTCTTTATTTTGCGCTTTATTTTAGTATCGACCCTGCACATCCAGACTCGTTTCATATATTTTATGATTTATATGTTATGTTTACCGCAATTCTCATAGGATCCAAAGTCCATATAACCACACGAAAGCACTGCAATTGTATCTCTCTCTCTCAACCAATAGAAGAGAAAGGTTGGATAGTGGAGGCACACTGTTTTGTTTACTTTTTACCATCATTTCTTTATCTTCTTTTACACCGTACGTAGCTCATTTCGTTCGTCCTTGGAGTGGATTGGATTGAATGGGATTGCTTTAGATTATTAGGTTCGGAGGGTGATACGAGCTCTCTAACATTATTTCCAAATAGAGCAGCTCCGCGACACCGGTGGAGCACCCCTTTCAAGGAGTTAAACCCCTCAGAAGGGCCGTCTTCATATCAGAAACCTTTCCAAAGCGCAAGCCATCAACACACAACACCAACCCACTTCACCCTATCACTTTCGACCTGTACCTGACTGAACCAACGGAATGAAATGAAATGAGATAAATAGGAGAAAGTTAGTGGGAAGTAAAGATCCATCCATGGATTCGCCTAAGCTATCAGGGGAAACCAAAAACTCCTAGTTTACGATGGCCAATCGTGATACCTGAGCGTTAGCGCCTGAGACACACATTCTTCATCACAAAAATGCGTGACTGTTGAAATGGTATTGAAAAGGGCTTTTCAGTTTTTATATATTCACTTCATTAACGTTTGTTAAGTTATGTCCAATCCTGTCATTTTTTTTTTTTTCCTTTGATGACGTATAAGCCGCAACTTTTCGTTACTCGCACCTTGTCATGAGTGCCTATTTATGATATTTTGTTTTACAACGCTGTTTTAATTTTAATGAAATACCTACTTTTGAAATTATTCTTAGATCAAGGACTAGGATTTTACCATTGTTTTGAAAAAAGTGTAACTCGTTTATTTTTTATAAAAAAAAATAATCTTCTTTTAGTCTTTTGTAGACCCATCGCTTCCAACAATACTAAGAAACATTCATCATTAAAACATCCTCCCATTATCTACAATGTGTGTGTTAATAGATTAGCATTGACCCTATAAGGAACATCATTTTCGTTTGAAATTAATTAGGAGTTGATAATGAAAGGTCGTGGGAGTAGTAAATACTGGTTAGTATATAATATTGACATAGTTCTTCTCCTTAACCACCCCATTCGTTCCATTTTCCTTTTGTAGAACTAATCAAAATATTCCTTAAAACCAGTTTATAGGTGTAACAAATGATAGCTCAAAACTTGCACATGTATTTTCATTAAACGCACTTAAAATGCTATGAAATTTCTTCTACATTTACGATATTGTTCACGAAATTGTTCATAAGAATACAGAATTAAGATGTTTTACCCCTTTAAAGGGAAAGTACAAATTTTATTGGCCTCTATAGATATAGAAATTTCATATTCTTGGCTAAGTTTTCAATTTCAATTTTATACTAAAGCAATTTGGTATAACTTGAAAAATGTTACTATATTGCTGTAAATTAAGTAAAAGTTCAAAATGGCCGACTTTCTACCGTTAGTTTCAAAGCCGCTGGAAACTGAAGGAATTAAAACGTTTTCTGTACATTCCATGTGATCACAAGTTCATAATCCATTTCCTGTTTTTGATATTCTACAGGGAGTAACGTAAATCTGAAACCATAAGCGAAAAGACCAATTCGCATTAATTTCCATTAATTGTAACTGAAGACGGTTTCCCTAGTCTTTCACGATGTCTAGAGTGATGGCATAACAGATCAACATGATGCTTTCCCTCCGATAATCTCCACTTAAACTATAACCTTGAAATAACAATCCAAAATGAATATTTTTTTCTTGGCCACTCAACAGTCCCTAGACGACCAATCCTGGAAGTATTCCCAACAATATGCATACCTGTTCGACTGTAATTGCGGAAGCATGGATGGAAAATATTCTACAGAGTTCAGAATGACGAATAATGGCCTATCTGAAGCGTTGTCAGGTATGCGTCCTCATTAATAGTACCGACCGAGAAGAATGAACATAATTCTATCATTGCATGGAAAAGAAAATAATGTTTCCTCACTACTCCTGTGAACAGTAAGCAGATAATTAGGATTAATTATTGTCGCACAGTCCTTTTGTAAATTAACACTCTCCCGTTCGGGTTTCCCTTGCTTAATGTGTCTAACAATTTAATTTTGTACAGATATTGATTAGAAAAATGTGCTACATGCCGATTTTATGAGATGGCAGACTTCTTTTGGGGGTGGGGGGGCTGTACGGAATCCATTCCAGAACATTTCAAGTCGTCTGCTCAACTATTAAGATTCTCAGTGATCCATGGATCCACAGGATGTACCTGTAATCTCGTCTTTTGGATCCATTTGCTCATTCAACTGTGTGTAATCGGTAATCGTTCTGTAATCGTTATGGGTACAACCGATTGATTTTGAGGACACTTTCCCTGTGCTACGACTATCAAGAAGCAAGGTCATTTGAAGGTTTTCCTCTTTACTTAACGACATTACTCTGACTACAAAAGTACCTGTAGGATAAAAGAAAAGAAAAGAAAAAAAAAGGAATGGAAAGGAAAGGAAAGGAAAGGAAAAAACAGCATTTCAGTGATTTGGTATTTGGTTTTAGACTTATGGGACATTCTGTAGCAAGTCAACATCTTTGTGCCACTGCACTGAATCACTGGAGATGCTCAGCTTTAGTTTGAAATAATGGCTCCTTAGTAGTTTCAGCGAAGAGGCACAGATGAGAGTTGGTAAGAGCAACAGCAGCGTTAAGGGATCAAACAGCATTACCAGTGTAAGAAGAACCCTGTAACTGTGGAACTTGCTCAGAAAAGCACTTAAACCATAAGCCGCTGAGCTCAACCTTCATAAACACATCTCTTAACGGTTGTGGCGGCTGATTAGATGGTCAAACACCCAGGCGGCAATCTGTTGGATAAATGATCAATTCATCAGGAAAGTAGTTAGCCAACCACATAGCTATAAGGCCAGTGATGTTTATTTCTCTCTTCCGAGTCTTTAATGAAACAACTCTAAGCTTATTTCCTAAAATTAATATCATAACATTTATTAATTTTTTCACAATAACTTAGAAGTGCAGATCACCACAGAACATTAAAATGAGTAATTTTAACATAAAATCATATTATTTAGTGCGTGTATGTCGTTTAGTCCTAGTTTCTTGCTTGTTTTATGATAACCTTTTACCATGTAAATTACATTTTAGTGATGTTAAAATTACCTTAAAATAGCTCAACTGTTTGTTAAATAATTGAAATGAAATGTCGCACACCGCAACAGATATAAGGAATAGTGTTAACACTTTTTTACCATATCATAAATGATAGAATTTGTTTATTATATTTATATTTCCTGCATCAGTATAATTCAACAACAATGCAATAATTATATGAGCAATATATTTTTCATGTTTAAGCTTTTCATTTAATGCTATAATCGGAAAAATTACCGTAAAAACCTTAGATAACCACAATATTTTCTGAATATAGATTATTCATATATTATTTTCAGTTTTTAATGTCAATACCTTTTCTGTCGGTTTAACTGTGTTGTAATATATTGCCAATTATTTTATGAAAGATTTCTAATTTTATGAAATAGAGTTTCCATAATTATTGCTTCGCGCTACATTTCCTTGGTATACTTGCAAGTATCTGCCAATAATGTTTTTTTTTTTTTTTCATAACTGTCCTTAGAGAAAGTCAGCAAACTTAAATTGGCGAAAAATGTGTGTAAAAACATTAACAGTGGTCACCATTTACATTTCTTGACCTAAGTACTGCTTCTATTCGTTGTA
The DNA here is from genome assembly GCA_030762175.1 of Metallyticus violacea. Taxonomy (NCBI): domain Eukaryota; kingdom Metazoa; phylum Arthropoda; class Insecta; order Mantodea; family Metallyticidae; genus Metallyticus; species Metallyticus violacea. The sequence continues at coordinate 49,685,414 of CM060831.1, forward strand.
CCCAATTCTAATTTTGACCCTGAAAATGGTGTAACTTTCTTCAATATTAATTAATTTCATTCTGACTTACTTTTTTGGACTTTAGTGCTTTATTTTAAGGTAAAATAAAGATTTTCCAAAAATGAGTTAGGTTAGTCCTACCACAGAACTGTACCAAGAGCTAAAACGTGGCCAGTATCGATCTTGCAAACAAAAGCTGTCACTGCCTTTGCTAGGAGTGCTTAAACTATCGATGTTTGGTTGCTTCTGTTTACACATCTCTCGCTTCCGATAATTTACAGTAGTCCACGACTGCCAAAATGGCCATTCAATAGGAGGAATGAAATCTGATACATTCCTGTCAAGTCACTCGCACTTTGCTGAGAGACTCGGGCATAATCTCGTTGGAAGATCCTGTGGTGACTTTTAAGGAGAATTTTACGAAGTGTTATCCCATATTTTTAAGTTTTCGTGATAACTTATGGCATCTTTTTCACTTCTTCGTTATGATACGCATATTTTCAACTAAAGGCTGTTAAAAAGACTTTTAACCGATGATTATACTTCGTGGCTTCCAGCAATCATAATTTTAAAATATAATATTTTAAAGTATATCTTTAGCATTATGTGGCATTTGTGTTTTTCAAATTTAGGATATTGTAGGTTACTGACAGGAAATAGTAAATAAGAATAAGTTAACAAATATTGGGATGAAATCCAACTACAATTTATATTTATGAAGTCATTGTCAACCTTACATACACTATATACCGGCAAGGAAATTTAATTCCAATACCATTCATCCTAGGTGTTCTCTCTGTTACAATCAAATTATATTTACAGAATTTTTTCAATATAAACATAAATGTCGGAGCCGATATACTGGGTGATGGTGGTGTATTTATTTACAAAATAAATTCGTTACAAATCTAGATCATCCAAATCGCACGTGTCCTAGGACTGTACGTTCATATAATATTCTCGTACTTCCATTATTTTATATATTTCTCTAATATTTAGCGTAAAATAATATAATCAAATAAAAATAATCAAATAATAACTCAAAATAAATTAATATAAACAAATTATATTAAATACACTAAATAAACCTAAATATACTAAAACTACTTTCCAATTCTGACATGATTGTAACTTTCAGCTGTTTAAGTTTTTGTTTTGGTTGTTTAACCCAAACGTACATTTGTTTCCTATTTAAATAACTCCCTAAATTTCACAATGTAGATTTTATTGACTACTAAAGTGGAAAGTCCGATGCTACGGGGCATCTTGCACGGCTTCCAACAATTACTTTAAATTCCACTGGACATTTTAACATTGTGGTGAGAGAAAAATCTTTTATATTAGAAGGAAATTTCTAATGCACTGAAAACCTCATCACACATCGCTTCCATTTACTTACATAAGGTAGAATATATTTAAGAGACATTTTGGTTTTGCTCTCTTTTGAATCTTATTCTATCATGCATTGTTACTGCTAATATTTTCTTTTGAAGCTTTTTTCTTTTAACAAAAACTTGTCTTTTTCTTGCTCGTTTTACAAAGATGTCCTAGATTCTACACATGCACGGATACAAGAAATGTTGAGCGATATAACATATTTCTCTCTTTTCCTAATGCCTCCATTAATGGTATGCTAATTGACTTTTACGTGCCTATTTCTCTTTAGGTAGCCACTGTAATTTTAACGTATAAACAAAATTATACCCTATCATCTATTTATTGACTAACATAATTATATAATTACATTAATTATGTACTTCATTAATTAACAGGTATATCGGGTTGTCGCCTGGCTAGCAACGACCATTTCAGATATTACCGACTATTCATATTTAGGCCTAGAAACAAATCAGCCAATTTGAACCAAGAAATTAATCAGGTTCTCTATTTTCTAAGCAAATACTCTAGGTACTGAGCCATAAAAATGGGATGATTATTTGAATAGTGAATGTAATAAATTGGTGAAAATACGAATAAGTCTGTAGTAAAGATCTCGTTATATACTTGAAAAAAAAATCTGATGAAACTGTTTCAACCAAAATTCAAACCCGACCTGTCGATTGACAAAGTAAAACTGAGACACAGCATTAAATGATATGCGAGTTATTTTTGGCTAACTAAATATTCTAGGCCTTTATTCAAGTAGAAATTTATATACATGTTTGTTTTGTATTTTTATTTACACCATTGAAACTGTTTATATAGAAGGCATTCACTAACAAGGAATACAAAAGAACGTTTCGTGGTAATAAGATTTGCTATTCAGAGAAACAAATACCATATCATGATTTCACCAACCAAGGTTTGTCAATAAATCCTACAGAAAATGGACGCTTCATGAAGAAGATGTGTGTACACAACATCACTTATTGAATTAATACTTAAAACTCTTGGCAGCATGTCCATTTGCGAAGAAATTTCTACATAAACTGTTTATAAGTTTTTGAAGAAAAATTTAAGTAAAAGAACCTATCAAAGGCCAAGTACAGATACCTTAAGTTTTAATACTCTAGGAATTTTGTTTCTTTCTTTACTTGGGTATCATCAAGTCATACATGCATAACTTGAGAAATTAGAATCTGAAAATTAGAGGTGTCGCATTATACAAGGAATGGTTATTATTCCAGAAAGTTAAATGCTTTCAATGAAATAGCTGGCAGATATGATTCATATGAGGTATGCAGGGTGTTCATATACAGATTCAGTAGGTGCCTGCTTATGTCAATAAAAGAGCTGTTTTTATCCTTTTTCAACAATTTCTATTAAAAACGAAGTGGTTTTATAACGTTTAATATTATGTATTCATAATCTCTGTTCAGGATCACTCTGCTATTCAACTACTGATATTTCTCCTGTTTAAGGCAGATTCTGCTGATGATTATAGGTAGGCCCGGTATGCTTTGCACTTTCGAATTGGCACATTGGCTAAGTAATATTAAAATGCAATCAACCGCACTCAAAATGGAACTGGTGCCCTTTAACACGCTTCACAATTCTGACATCGAAATTAGCAGATCTTCTCTTTAAACAGCTGAATGTTTTCTTATTGAAGAGTGACCAAACTCCATAGATGATTTATACCCTGGTGGCGCTATGCTCAAGAATTGTAGATCGTTAGAACTCCATTATCTCCAAGTCCACAGAGATGGGAAGGCAGCATCCGTGTTTCCCATAACACATTACCTGCAGAGAGGGTTCTTGTATAGTTTTAGAGACCCAGAGCAACCGGATCATAAAGTTGAGTTCTGACAAAAACCAAATAGCACAAGGTTTAGATACAGTTCGTATCTCATTTGCTAACCTACTCCGAAGCTCATAATGAAGGTTAATACGGTTCATATTTTTTCCCTTAATTCTGTACTATGTACTTTGTTATTGTTATTATTATCATCATCATTAGCAGCAACTGGTGTTATGTATATAGCATTCGGTATTATGCCAAAGAAATAACTGAGCTGCAAGCCTAAAAGAAATGATAAGCTCTATAATTTGAAGATTGCAATACACTTTCTGTAAGAACAAGTACATTACGGTCTAATGAATATCGACATTATTTTCTTGTTTATCAGCATAATTTAGTCGCTTAATATCCTTCTGGGCTGTGGAATTTCTACTTCAGTCGTCTAATTCGTGATTTCTTTGAGGATATAAAAGCATGGAACGTAGTTCTTATTATTGCTTTTAACTTTGTCCTTGAAAAGGAAGAATAAAAACTGAACGCTAATATCTGTTATAATGTTTTACACTGGATGAGAAGATGCCCCTCACGAGCGCAAGTCAATCAGCTCAGGTGCGATGTTGCCCAAAACCACGATCGGGAATCGCGAGCTTCGTGGGAACGTGGCATTAATCGGAGCTAAACGGCTGTTGAAACCGCACGTATAAAGTAATGTGTCAAGAAAGCTATGGATGATAATAGGCATACGTATTCTATTGTATATACTCGTGCTTTCAAGAAAGTATTCGAAGAATAATTCCTGGTGATCGAGTTCTAAGCTATTAGACTCTACGACGGCTCATGCCGAAAACGTTTCAATTCAAGCAATTAAGTACGAGCATGTAGCCCTTCCGTTGCCCTCATCTAACTCCCTTTGACTATTATCTCTGGAATTCAATATAAAATAAAGTGCACAGGAAAAATCCACTCACTTTAGAGAATGGTCAAGAAAACACTTTCCTCAAGGAAATTAAGAGGAATGATGGATAATTTCAGAAGTTAATACCATAAATGCTTGAATAAGGAAGGAAAGTATTTCAAAGATTACTTGGGTGGCAAAGGTGAGTACAAGATTTTAAGTAATTTTTTTTTTTTTTTTTTTTTTTGGTAATATTATTAGCCAGCACCTCCAGTACTAAGGTTATAGTCTGTTAAGCGCCAACTCATGATGTCATATGCTGCCTCGCACGTACAATTTCAATACTTGACAGTTATTTTGCATGTAGACCTCCTTTATTTTGTTTTTCGCCCTAAGTCTAACGGCAGTTCTTCAGTGACAAATATCCTTGAATTCCATTTTATTTATTTCCCATACTGAAACACGTTCCAAGGCCTCGAAATGATTAGAAGTGATTAAATATCATACATTACTGTGAATAAGACTTTAAATTTCTTTCCTCATGTATCTGAAAAAGATGTTGAGCTTATTGTTGCGGCTATAGTTTAAAAAAAGTGGAGTGAATTCGGAAAAGATGGCGTTTATGTTGAATTGCTTAGCGCTCTTTCTTTAGAGTGCAAATAAATAAATAATAAAAACATTTTCATAATTAATTGTAGTATTATGATTCATACACTGTACTTTTTATACGATAAGGTTTTATAAGCTTACGAAATCTCTGTCTTAAAATGTGACTTTGTATGGTTGCAATGTTTTTTTTTAAAACAAAATGCATATATAATATATAATTTGCTGTTCGCAAATGTTTTGTATACCCGATATATGAATAGTCTTTATTATTGGTTAATACTAGCTATATAAATGATACTGGCTATATGAAATTAACTTAATAACAATTATGTATTAAATCGTTTTATTGCTAAAATGCTGTCGCTTGTTAAGGAAACTATATATATGCAGTTCGATGTAGCATCTATTTGATGCCCTAAACAATATTCTAATTCATTTCACACACTACTAAGAATATCAGGCGCAACAGAGCGAATAACTCTTTTAAATGAGCAATGTCATTTATAACGAACTCTGCACACACATTGCTTGACATAGCCCCACAAGTAAAAGTCAAAAGGCGTTAGATCCGGCGATCGTGATGACAATGCCTTCCATCCACCTCTTCCTATCCGCTTATGGGGAAAGGTAGTGTCCAGAAACTCGCCAACAATGTTGGCCTAATCAATAAACACAATCTTCTGGAAGAATTGTTTATCATTGTCCATCTCATCAATCATCTGTGCAGCAAATTCATATCGTTTGGGATTATCAGTTGTTTGTAATCCGTAAATTGGAGATGTTTCTTTAAATTTTATGAACTAGTCTTCATCAGGCCTAGATTTGGAGAACAGGTCAGCAATGCCTTCTTGGGGCTCCTTAGATAGCTATCCCGTTTAGCTTAAACACACTCGTCACTTACCGAAGATCTACCTGAACGTTTTTTGGTTCAAAATGCCTTCAATTTCCTTCAGCCTCTTATCACACCGGTGAATGTTATTCCTATGTGGCGGCTCTTCATTGTGCACGCGGCGATATTCACGACGAATACGTGTCACGGATTAAAATTTTGCAACCATAGGACGCATTAAACTTTCCTTTGCACCGTCCACATCTTGACTAAATGACGCGATTCGCTTCACTGTTGTGTTGCGACATTACCTTCGCGCGCACAAAATTGAAATTTATGTTTCAGAAACTCTTTGGTATACTCTTCGATGTATCGTAGGTTTCGTCCTTTGGTTTCATTTCGTTTAGCCATTATAAGTGTTCAAAACTGCACCATGACTTTACGGACACACTGTATATATAACATAGTCCATAATTCATTTTCATTTCAGAATACATAATTAATAACAAAATTAATAAGTTAATATTAATTACCAATAAATTAGCAGAATTTTATAATACTATACTTTTCTATAATATAGGCAAACACTGAGATTTCTGGAATTTTCTTGATTTTTTTTTTTTTTCTTTTAACCCAATTAATAAATCTGTCATATTCCTTCTGATAAGTACCTTAAAGTTTTCTCGGTATTAATGACAATCCAACTTTTTCAGATTGAGCTAACATGTTTTCGCTAACAGCAATAACAGTAGACACACGAACTAAACAATCTCCATTCATGCAATGCCATCATAGGTAAAATAACAAAAAAGACATTGTTTTCACAGTAATTTATTAGAAAATCGACAATGCTTAGTATTAATTTTAAGGCTTTAATAGCCTTTTATAATTCTATAATAAAATATATAATTTGAAACTAGTTTATAATGCTATACATTAGAGCATTCGTAAATATTAAGAAACGAACAAAGAGAGTATAACATCATTAGTTCAGTGACCGCCACGGGTGGCCGAGGTCGTTAAAGCGCGGACTCGTGAGCGGGAGGTCTGGGTTTTGAATCCCACCAGGACCGTTCTTCCTAACTGGGTTTTTTTTTTCCAGGTTTTCCTCAGTCCTCATAACTGGCAAATGCCGGGGAGAACTTAGGCCTGGAACGCTTCCTTCCTTAAAAAATATCCTTTCCCATTATATCATTTCATTTCATGTATTATCATTATCCACCGCCTGTGGTGCCTCAGTAGTAAAAGCGGACGTTAAACACTACTACTCAAAATGATGCAGTAAAGTATAACATTATAAACTAATATTAAAATTGATTTCTCATTTTAATTATTTATAACTCGTGTTTTCCGATAAAAGATTTGCAAATATAATTAAAATTAAACCTTTAAACAGGACTGGCTTTCTGGTAATGTAAAAACATAAAATTGTTCCAAACTATTTGTGTTGACAACTTCCCCTGGGGCTGTGTGATTAATGGAATTTCTAATCATCCATGCCCGTCACATTACCAGATCTTCAAACGCATTAAAATCTTTTATAGTTCCTCTTTGCTTAGGCCTTGTCCTCTAAAACCTCCAGATTTTCTTGTATCCATTCTTAGTTTCGTTCTTCTTTGCATTCAATGGATGTTCCAAATCTATTGATTATGCAAATTGAAAATCGATTTGTCGCACCCATTTTCGGTTTTCTACAAACCCAATCAAAGCAAGCCAAGTGCTTCTAATTCGCTTTCCCATAAACTTCTGCTGGCGCGAAGGGAAATTTCTTCAAATTGTGGGGAGACATTCGTAGCGCACTTTATAGGAATTGCATGGTATCGAAGATTCGCAATCCCAGTTTCTACTCGTACGACACATGTTATCGGTTTACCTAAAATTCCTTCCATTTCCCACTAAACTGTTTGATATATTTGCCGGACATATTATGTGTAAGATTAAAATAAATAATATATAAAAGCAAAAAGAGCTAAGAGTTAAAGTGCTAGAACTAATAATTAGGTTAAATTTTGTTCTAATAAATTTGATTATTTATCTTGATCATAACGATTTATTATAGTGTTTTATTAGGAACAAAATATGTCCAAAATTCTACTACTTTTTGATTCATAGATTTATTAATAATGAAGAAAAATCGACTTTGTAATTTGCGATGTGCAATTCAATCAGCGTGAACTTAAACAATTTCCTTACAACCCTCTTTTAACGATTGGGTTTCGTACGAGCCCTTTACATGACCGCAATACATGATTTTTTCCCATAAAAGCAGACAGGATTAATCAAGCAATTGAAAGGGGTAACCATGTAATTCCACTAAAATATCAAATAGTTTAACTAATGTTATTAATATTTACATTAGCAATGAAGTAACTGTTAACTACGCTTATCTCAAATACAGTGTGTTCCGCTTAGAGATATAGTATTATGATTTTCATCTTACAAGGTACAGAACCCCTCTAAGTTTGTACAACAACGTGCGTGCTCATGCGTATGTGCGACAATGTTTAATGTGATAACATTATATACGTATATAAACAAATTTCAGTGATTTCATAAATGTCTTGATTTTTAAAAACTTCCTATATTTTTTGTTCTATTTTAAAATAATTATGCAATAGACAAATGTTTGGTGTTTAGATACTAGAGTAACAAAACAGCAATCTGAAAGTGTATAGTTATATTTATTGGTATATGAAACTAAAACAATCATTTTATTTTTGTAATAGAAGATAGAATGACTTTCATAAGTTAATTATTCTAGTTGGGCAGATTGCATTCTGGTTTTTTAAAAGTTTCTTTCAAATACTAAACTAACATATTAAATAAATAAAACTAAATATAATAAGATTAATGGATCAAGATTATGATTAAAATGCAGATAATTGCTGTAGGTTTTGGAAACATAAGGATAAAATATAAAATGTAAGACAACAAATTTAGTTTCAACGTATAGCATCAAATCTTCATATATTTTTTATTTCCCCCCCCCCCAATCCAATTGCTTAATCTCTGATATGGTAAAAAGCATGCAGTAATTAAAAAAAATGCTAATAAAATTATTTTTAAAATCCCATTATTTTGCAATAAAATTTGAAAGTATAGTATTCAACTAATGAGTTTATCAGTTTATACCAGATGTATTTTTTTAATCTGCAGAAAGATACACAATAATTGCTTATCACATCAGGTGTATTGCTTGTTGGAGAATTTTGAAAACTTATTCAGATATAGGGAACATATAGCATCTTGCATACAGCAGATCAATGCAATGCATTTGCTTTCTATGAGTTTGAGCTTTGTAAACTGTGTCAGGCAAGCCATACTTTTCCTTCACATTCTTTTTCCATTGTTCACCTTCATTTACATTTGGCTTTGGCAAACCTCTGACTAGTTTACAATGGATGTGTGTTCCATATTTCTTCGAAGACTTTCACCATACAACACTTAACGAAACTTAGGCAAGAAATATTTTGCTCCTATAGATAGAAAATCGATGAGGGTAATGCGTCAGGGCGCCAGAAGATCTATAGAAAATTTTGATTTATAGTGCGGTATATTGCTGGAGGTCTTCGGTACCGTAACCGCAACCTAATATACCACAACAGCAATAAATAATCACGGCCCACACGTTTAAAAGGCTTCGCAAGTTTACTGGGTATCCATTAGTGAAAACAAAGGCGTTGTAACTTGTATGTATGTATGGCTATAAGAGCTGGGATTTGTATGTTAAGTGCATTCTCTTTTGCTTTTCTTCTGTCCTTTGCGGCTGACAAATTTGTTTGTTATACCTCCACAAAAAGGTGTGTAATTGTAGTGTATGGAGTTGTAATTGTAGTGTATGGAATTGTAACTTGTAGTTATTAGTAAAATTCTGTTCCACAAAGGTTTCTGCTACAATTTTACTTTACTACTCCATAGTTATAAATATACAAATGAATTTTCGTTTTTCTGTTCCACATAAGTATTGCATTAGTCGAGCACTGGTAATGTGCATAAATTTCTCTACAAGTGTAGGAATATTGGTAACTTCAAATCTAGCGCAAGTTTTAATATCTTTTTAATAATTATGGGAGTATGTTGACCCAAATTTGCGAAGTGTTAGCGAAATTGATGACGATGATGAGAGCAGAAATATATGTAAGATAGAATAACCTTCAAGATATGCAAGATAGAATAACCTCAACCTTCATAAACACATCTCTTAACGGTTGTGGCGGCTGATTAGATGGTCAAACACCCAGGCGGCAATCTGTTGGATAAATGATCAATTCATCAGGAAAGTAGTTAGCCAACCACATAGCTATAAGGCCAGTGATGTTTATTTCTCTCTTCCGAGTCTTTAATGAAACAACTCTAAGCTTATTTCCTAAAATTAATATCATAACATTTATTAATTTTTTCACAATAACTTAGAAGTGCAGATCACCACAGAACATTAAAATGAGTAATTTTAACATAAAATCATATTATTTAGTGCGTGTATGTCGTTTAGTCCTAGTTTCTTGCTTGTTTTATGATAACCTTTTACCATGTAAATTACATTTTAGTGATGTTAAAATTACCTTAAAATAGCTCAACTGTTTGTTAAATAATTGAAATGAAATGTCGCACACCGCAACAGATATAAGGAATAGTGTTAACACTTTTTTACCATATCATAAATGATAGAATTTGTTTATTATATTTATATTTCCTGCATCAGTATAATTCAACAACAATGCAATAATTATATGAGCAATATATTTTTCATGTTTAAGCTTTTCATTTAATGCTATAATCGGAAAAATTACCGTAAAAACCTTAGATAACCACAATATTTTCTGAATATAGATTATTCATATATTATTTTCAGTTTTTAATGTCAATACCTTTTCTGTCGGTTTAACTGTGTTGTAATATATTGCCAATTATTTTATGAAAGATTTCTAATTTTATGAAATAGAGTTTCCATAATTATTGCTTCGCGCTACATTTCCTTGGTATACTTGCAAGTATCTGCCAATAATGTTTTTTTTTTTTTTTCATAACTGTCCTTAGAGAAAGTCAGCAAACTTAAATTGGCGAAAAATGTGTGTAAAAACATTAACAGTGGTCACCATTTACATTTCTTGACCTAAGTACTGCTTCTATTCGTTGTACCCAATTCTAATTTTGACCCTGAAAATGGTGTAACTTTCTTCAATATTAATTAATTTCATTCTGACTTACTTTTTTGGACTTTAGTGCTTTATTTTAAGGTAAAATAAAGATTTTCCAAAAATGAGTTAGGTTAGTCCTACCACAGAACTGTACCAAGAGCTAAAACGTGGCCAGTATCGATCTTGCAAACAAAAGCTGTCACTGCCTTTGCTAGGAGTGCTTAAACTATCGATGTTTGGTTGCTTCTGTTTACACATCTCTCGCTTCCGATAATTTACAGTAGTCCACGACTGCCAAAATGGCCATTCAATAGGAGGAATGAAATCTGATACATTCCTGTCAAGTCACTCGCACTTTGCTGAGAGACTCGGGCATAATCTCGTTGGAAGATCCTGTGGTGACTTTTAAGGAGAATTTTACGAAGTGTTATCCCATATTTTTAAGTTTTCGTGATAACTTATGGCATCTTTTTCACTTCTTCGTTATGATACGCATATTTTCAACTAAAGGCTGTTAAAAAGACTTTTAACCGATGATTATACTTCGTGGCTTCCAGCAATCATAATTTTAAAATATAATATTTTAAAGTATATCTTTAGCATTATGTGGCATTTGTGTTTTTCAAATTTAGGATATTGTAGGTTACTGACAGGAAATAGTAAATAAGAATAAGTTAACAAATATTGGGATGAAATCCAACTACAATTTATATTTATGAAGTCATTGTCAACCTTACATACACTATATACCGGCAAGGAAATTTAATTCCAATACCATTCATCCTAGGTGTTCTCTCTGTTACAATCAAATTATATTTACAGAATTTTTTCAATATAAACATAAATGTCGGAGCCGATATACTGGGTGATGGTGGTGTATTTATTTACAAAATAAATTCGTTACAAATCTAGATCATCCAAATCGCACGTGTCCTAGGACTGTACGTTCATATAATATTCTCGTACTTCCATTATTTTATATATTTCTCTAATATTTAGCGTAAAATAATATAATCAAATAAAAATAATCAAATAATAACTCAAAATAAATTAATATAAACAAATTATATTAAATACACTAAATAAACCTAAATATACTAAAACTACTTTCCAATTCTGACATGATTGTAACTTTCAGCTGTTTAAGTTTTTGTTTTGGTTGTTTAACCCAAACGTACATTTGTTTCCTATTTAAATAACTCCCTAAATTTCACAATGTAGATTTTATTGACTACTAAAGTGGAAAGTCCGATGCTACGGGGCATCTTGCACGGCTTCCAACAATTACTTTAAATTCCACTGGACATTTTAACATTGTGGTGAGAGAAAAATCTTTTATATTAGAAGGAAATTTCTAATGCACTGAAAACCTCATCACACATCGCTTCCATTTACTTACATAAGGTAGAATATATTTAAGAGACATTTTGGTTTTGCTCTCTTTTGAATCTTATTCTATCATGCATTGTTACTGCTAATATTTTCTTTTGAAGCTTTTTTCTTTTAACAAAAACTTGTCTTTTTCTTGCTCGTTTTACAAAGATGTCCTAGATTCTACACATGCACGGATACAAGAAATGTTGAGCGATATAACATATTTCTCTCTTTTCCTAATGCCTCCATTAATGGTATGCTAATTGACTTTTACGTGCCTATTTCTCTTTAGGTAGCCACTGTAATTTTAACGTATAAACAAAATTATACCCTATCATCTATTTATTGACTAACATAATTATATAATTACATTAATTATGTACTTCATTAATTAACAGGTATATCGGGTTGTCGCCTGGCTAGCAACGACCATTTCAGATATTACCGACTATTCATATTTAGGCCTAGAAACAAATCAGCCAATTTGAACCAAGAAATTAATCAGGTTCTCTATTTTCTAAGCAAATACTCTAGGTACTGAGCCATAAAAATGGGATGATTATTTGAATAGTGAATGTAATAAATTGGTGAAAATACGAATAAGTCTGTAGTAAAGATCTCGTTATATACTTGAAAAAAAAATCTGATGAAACTGTTTCAACCAAAATTCAAACCCGACCTGTCGATTGACAAAGTAAAACTGAGACACAGCATTAAATGATATGCGAGTTATTTTTGGCTAACTAAATATTCTAGGCCTTTATTCAAGTAGAAATTTATATACATGTTTGTTTTGTATTTTTATTTACACCATTGAAACTGTTTATATAGAAGGCATTCACTAACAAGGAATACAAAAGAACGTTTCGTGGTAATAAGATTTGCTATTCAGAGAAACAAATACCATATCATGATTTCACCAACCAAGGTTTGTCAATAAATCCTACAGAAAATGGACGCTTCATGAAGAAGATGTGTGTACACAACATCACTTATTGAATTAATACTTAAAACTCTTGGCAGCATGTCCATTTGCGAAGAAATTTCTACATAAACTGTTTATAAGTTTTTGAAGAAAAATTTAAGTAAAAGAACCTATCAAAGGCCAAGTACAGATACCTTAAGTTTTAATACTCTAGGAATTTTGTTTCTTTCTTTACTTGGGTATCATCAAGTCATACATGCATAACTTGAGAAATTAGAATCTGAAAATTAGAGGTGTCGCATTATACAAGGAATGGTTATTATTCCAGAAAGTTAAATGCTTTCAATGAAATAGCTGGCAGATATGATTCATATGAGGTATGCAGGGTGTTCATATACAGATTCAGTAGGTGCCTGCTTATGTCAATAAAAGAGCTGTTTTTATCCTTTTTCAACAATTTCTATTAAAAACGAAGTGGTTTTATAACGTTTAATATTATGTATTCATAATCTCTGTTCAGGATCACTCTGCTATTCAACTACTGATATTTCTCCTGTTTAAGGCAGATTCTGCTGATGATTATAGGTAGGCCCGGTATGCTTTGCACTTTCGAATTGGCACATTGGCTAAGTAATATTAAAATGCAATCAACCGCACTCAAAATGGAACTGGTGCCCTTTAACACGCTTCACAATTCTGACATCGAAATTAGCAGATCTTCTCTTTAAACAGCTGAATGTTTTCTTATTGAAGAGTGACCAAACTCCATAGATGATTTATACCCTGGTGGCGCTATGCTCAAGAATTGTAGATCGTTAGAACTCCATTATCTCCAAGTCCACAGAGATGGGAAGGCAGCATCCGTGTTTCCCATAACACATTACCTGCAGAGAGGGTTCTTGTATAGTTTTAGAGACCCAGAGCAACCGGATCATAAAGTTGAGTTCTGACAAAAACCAAATAGCACAAGGTTTAGATACAGTTCGTATCTCATTTGCTAACCTACTCCGAAGCTCATAATGAAGGTTAATACGGTTCATATTTTTTCCCTTAATTCTGTACTATGTACTTTGTTATTGTTATTATTATCATCATCATTAGCAGCAACTGGTGTTATGTATATAGCATTCGGTATTATGCCAAAGAAATAACTGAGCTGCAAGCCTAAAAGAAATGATAAGCTCTATAATTTGAAGATTGCAATACACTTTCTGTAAGAACAAGTACATTACGGTCTAATGAATATCGACATTATTTTCTTGTTTATCAGCATAATTTAGTCGCTTAATATCCTTCTGGGCTGTGGAATTTCTACTTCAGTCGTCTAATTCGTGATTTCTTTGAGGATATAAAAGCATGGAACGTAGTTCTTATTATTGCTTTTAACTTTGTCCTTGAAAAGGAAGAATAAAAACTGAACGCTAATATCTGTTATAATGTTTTACACTGGATGAGAAGATGCCCCTCACGAGCGCAAGTCAATCAGCTCAGGTGCGATGTTGCCCAAAACCACGATCGGGAATCGCGAGCTTCGTGGGAACGTGGCATTAATCGGAGCTAAACGGCTGTTGAAACCGCACGTATAAAGTAATGTGTCAAGAAAGCTATGGATGATAATAGGCATACGTATTCTATTGTATATACTCGTGCTTTCAAGAAAGTATTCGAAGAATAATTCCTGGTGATCGAGTTCTAAGCTATTAGACTCTACGACGGCTCATGCCGAAAACGTTTCAATTCAAGCAATTAAGTACGAGCATGTAGCCCTTCCGTTGCCCTCATCTAACTCCCTTTGACTATTATCTCTGGAATTCAATATAAAATAAAGTGCACAGGAAAAATCCACTCACTTTAGAGAATGGTCAAGAAAACACTTTCCTCAAGGAAATTAAGAGGAATGATGGATAATTTCAGAAGTTAATACCATAAATGCTTGAATAAGGAAGGAAAGTATTTCAAAGATTACTTGGGTGGCAAAGGTGAGTACAAGATTTTAAGTAATTTTTTTTTTTTTTTTTTTTTTTGGTAATATTATTAGCCAGCACCTCCAGTACTAAGGTTATAGTCTGTTAAGCGCCAACTCATGATGTCATATGCTGCCTCGCACGTACAATTTCAATACTTGACAGTTATTTTGCATGTAGACCTCCTTTATTTTGTTTTTCGCCCTAAGTCTAACGGCAGTTCTTCAGTGACAAATATCCTTGAATTCCATTTTATTTATTTCCCATACTGAAACACGTTCCAAGGCCTCGAAATGATTAGAAGTGATTAAATATCATACATTACTGTGAATAAGACTTTAAATTTCTTTCCTCATGTATCTGAAAAAGATGTTGAGCTTATTGTTGCGGCTATAGTTTAAAAAAAGTGGAGTGAATTCGGAAAAGATGGCGTTTATGTTGAATTGCTTAGCGCTCTTTCTTTAGAGTGCAAATAAATAAATAATAAAAACATTTTCATAATTAATTGTAGTATTATGATTCATACACTGTACTTTTTATACGATAAGGTTTTATAAGCTTACGAAATCTCTGTCTTAAAATGTGACTTTGTATGGTTGCAATGTTTTTTTTTAAAACAAAATGCATATATAATATATAATTTGCTGTTCGCAAATGTTTTGTATACCCGATATATGAATAGTCTTTATTATTGGTTAATACTAGCTATATAAATGATACTGGCTATATGAAATTAACTTAATAACAATTATGTATTAAATCGTTTTATTGCTAAAATGCTGTCGCTTGTTAAGGAAACTATATATATGCAGTTCGATGTAGCATCTATTTGATGCCCTAAACAATATTCTAATTCATTTCACACACTACTAAGAATATCAGGCGCAACAGAGCGAATAACTCTTTTAAATGAGCAATGTCATTTATAACGAACTCTGCACACACATTGCTTGACATAGCCCCACAAGTAAAAGTCAAAAGGCGTTAGATCCGGCGATCGTGATGACAATGCCTTCCATCCACCTCTTCCTATCCGCTTATGGGGAAAGGTAGTGTCCAGAAACTCGCCAACAATGTTGGCCTAATCAATAAACACAATCTTCTGGAAGAATTGTTTATCATTGTCCATCTCATCAATCATCTGTGCAGCAAATTCATATCGTTTGGGATTATCAGTTGTTTGTAATCCGTAAATTGGAGATGTTTCTTTAAATTTTATGAACTAGTCTTCATCAGGCCTAGATTTGGAGAACAGGTCAGCAATGCCTTCTTGGGGCTCCTTAGATAGCTATCCCGTTTAGCTTAAACACACTCGTCACTTACCGAAGATCTACCTGAACGTTTTTTGGTTCAAAATGCCTTCAATTTCCTTCAGCCTCTTATCACACCGGTGAATGTTATTCCTATGTGGCGGCTCTTCATTGTGCACGCGGCGATATTCACGACGAATACGTGTCACGGATTAAAATTTTGCAACCATAGGACGCATTAAACTTTCCTTTGCACCGTCCACATCTTGACTAAATGACGCGATTCGCTTCACTGTTGTGTTGCGACATTACCTTCGCGCGCACAAAATTGAAATTTATGTTTCAGAAACTCTTTGGTATACTCTTCGATGTATCGTAGGTTTCGTCCTTTGGTTTCATTTCGTTTAGCCATTATAAGTGTTCAAAACTGCACCATGACTTTACGGACACACTGTATATATAACATAGTCCATAATTCATTTTCATTTCAGAATACATAATTAATAACAAAATTAATAAGTTAATATTAATTACCAATAAATTAGCAGAATTTTATAATACTATACTTTTCTATAATATAGGCAAACACTGAGATTTCTGGAATTTTCTTGATTTTTTTTTTTTTTCTTTTAACCCAATTAATAAATCTGTCATATTCCTTCTGATAAGTACCTTAAAGTTTTCTCGGTATTAATGACAATCCAACTTTTTCAGATTGAGCTAACATGTTTTCGCTAACAGCAATAACAGTAGACACACGAACTAAACAATCTCCATTCATGCAATGCCATCATAGGTAAAATAACAAAAAAGACATTGTTTTCACAGTAATTTATTAGAAAATCGACAATGCTTAGTATTAATTTTAAGGCTTTAATAGCCTTTTATAATTCTATAATAAAATATATAATTTGAAACTAGTTTATAATGCTATACATTAGAGCATTCGTAAATATTAAGAAACGAACAAAGAGAGTATAACATCATTAGTTCAGTGACCGCCACGGGTGGCCGAGGTCGTTAAAGCGCGGACTCGTGAGCGGGAGGTCTGGGTTTTGAATCCCACCAGGACCGTTCTTCCTAACTGGGTTTTTTTTTTCCAGGTTTTCCTCAGTCCTCATAACTGGCAAATGCCGGGGAGAACTTAGGCCTGGAACGCTTCCTTCCTTAAAAAATATCCTTTCCCATTATATCATTTCATTTCATGTATTATCATTATCCACCGCCTGTGGTGCCTCAGTAGTAAAAGCGGACGTTAAACACTACTACTCAAAATGATGCAGTAAAGTATAACATTATAAACTAATATTAAAATTGATTTCTCATTTTAATTATTTATAACTCGTGTTTTCCGATAAAAGATTTGCAAATATAATTAAAATTAAACCTTTAAACAGGACTGGCTTTCTGGTAATGTAAAAACATAAAATTGTTCCAAACTATTTGTGTTGACAACTTCCCCTGGGGCTGTGTGATTAATGGAATTTCTAATCATCCATGCCCGTCACATTACCAGATCTTCAAACGCATTAAAATCTTTTATAGTTCCTCTTTGCTTAGGCCTTGTCCTCTAAAACCTCCAGATTTTCTTGTATCCATTCTTAGTTTCGTTCTTCTTTGCATTCAATGGATGTTCCAAATCTATTGATTATGCAAATTGAAAATCGATTTGTCGCACCCATTTTCGGTTTTCTACAAACCCAATCAAAGCAAGCCAAGTGCTTCTAATTCGCTTTCCCATAAACTTCTGCTGGCGCGAAGGGAAATTTCTTCAAATTGTGGGGAGACATTCGTAGCGCACTTTATAGGAATTGCATGGTATCGAAGATTCGCAATCCCAGTTTCTACTCGTACGACACATGTTATCGGTTTACCTAAAATTCCTTCCATTTCCCACTAAACTGTTTGATATATTTGCCGGACATATTATGTGTAAGATTAAAATAAATAATATATAAAAGCAAAAAGAGCTAAGAGTTAAAGTGCTAGAACTAATAATTAGGTTAAATTTTGTTCTAATAAATTTGATTATTTATCTTGATCATAACGATTTATTATAGTGTTTTATTAGGAACAAAATATGTCCAAAATTCTACTACTTTTTGATTCATAGATTTATTAATAATGAAGAAAAATCGACTTTGTAATTTGCGATGTGCAATTCAATCAGCGTGAACTTAAACAATTTCCTTACAACCCTCTTTTAACGATTGGGTTTCGTACGAGCCCTTTACATGACCGCAATACATGATTTTTTCCCATAAAAGCAGACAGGATTAATCAAGCAATTGAAAGGGGTAACCATGTAATTCCACTAAAATATCAAATAGTTTAACTAATGTTATTAATATTTACATTAGCAATGAAGTAACTGTTAACTACGCTTATCTCAAATACAGTGTGTTCCGCTTAGAGATATAGTATTATGATTTTCATCTTACAAGGTACAGAACCCCTCTAAGTTTGTACAACAACGTGCGTGCTCATGCGTATGTGCGACAATGTTTAATGTGATAACATTATATACGTATATAAACAAATTTCAGTGATTTCATAAATGTCTTGATTTTTAAAAACTTCCTATATTTTTTGTTCTATTTTAAAATAATTATGCAATAGACAAATGTTTGGTGTTTAGATACTAGAGTAACAAAACAGCAATCTGAAAGTGTATAGTTATATTTATTGGTATATGAAACTAAAACAATCATTTTATTTTTGTAATAGAAGATAGAATGACTTTCATAAGTTAATTATTCTAGTTGGGCAGATTGCATTCTGGTTTTTTAAAAGTTTCTTTCAAATACTAAACTAACATATTAAATAAATAAAACTAAATATAATAAGATTAATGGATCAAGATTATGATTAAAATGCAGATAATTGCTGTAGGTTTTGGAAACATAAGGATAAAATATAAAATGTAAGACAACAAATTTAGTTTCAACGTATAGCATCAAATCTTCATATATTTTTTATTTCCCCCCCCCAATCCAATTGCTTAATCTCTGATATGGTAAAAAGCATGCAGTAATTAAAAAAAATGCTAATAAAATTATTTTTAAAATCCCATTATTTTGCAATAAAATTTGAAAGTATAGTATTCAACTAATGAGTTTATCAGTTTATACCAGATGTATTTTTTTAATCTGCAGAAAGATACACAATAATTGCTTATCACATCAGGTGTATTGCTTGTTGGAGAATTTTGAAAACTTATTCAGATATAGGGAACATATAGCATCTTGCATACAGCAGATCAATGCAATGCATTTGCTTTCTATGAGTTTGAGCTTTGTAAACTGTGTCAGGCAAGCCATACTTTTCCTTCACATTCTTTTTCCATTGTTCACCTTCATTTACATTTGGCTTTGGCAAACCTCTGACTAGTTTACAATGGATGTGTGTTCCATATTTCTTCGAAGACTTTCACCATACAACACTTAACGAAACTTAGGCAAGAAATATTTTGCTCCTATAGATAGAAAATCGATGAGGGTAATGCGTCAGGGCGCCAGAAGATCTATAGAAAATTTTGATTTATAGTGCGGTATATTGCTGGAGGTCTTCGGTACCGTAACCGCAACCTAATATACCACAACAGCAATAAATAATCACGGCCCACACGTTTTAAAGGCTTCGCAAGTTTACTGGGTATCCATTAGTGAAAACAAAGGCGTTGTAACTTGTATGTATGTATGGCTATAAGAGCTGGGATTTGTATGTTAAGTGCATTCTCTTTTGCTTTTCTTCTGTCCTTTGCGGCTGACAAATTTGTTTGTTATACCTCCACAAAAAGGTGTGTAATTGTAGTGTATGGAGTTGTAATTGTAGTGTATGGAATTGTAACTTGTAGTTATTAGTAAAATTCTGTTCCACAAAGGTTTCTGCTACAATTTTACTTTACTACTCCATAGTTATAAATATACAAATGAATTTTCGTTTTTCTGTTCCACATAAGTATTGCATTAGTCGAGCACTGGTAATGTGCATAAATTTCTCTACAAGTGTAGGAATATTGGTAACTTCAAATCTAGCGCAAGTTTTAATATCTTTTTAATAATTATGGGAGTATGTTGACCCAAATTTGCGAAGTGTTAGCGAAATTGATGACGATGATGAGAGCAGAAATATATGTAAGATAGAATAATTCACTATTTGTGCACAACGATATAGCTAGGTTAAGTGTAATTAAAGTACGCTAATGATTGTTATTGGCATTGCCTGCTTCAAATGCATATTTCAGTTCAGCATCTTAGTTTGTTTTTATAAGGTTCTTGCTACATGTCATGAAAATAATATCTTTTCAATCTTCCTCGTTTTTCATCTCTTTTGACTCATTTTTCCCCATTTTTGCTTATAATGAAAACGTGATTGCCCAGTAATATAAAAAAAATATATAAATATAAATTATCAAATTAATTAATAAAATAAACGACCGAGAACAGTCCGAAAATTCAGTTCTTCTACCATCTCTCGACGACTGAAATTGATGCTCTTAAATGTAGCCGTGTGGGACCGTTGTCTCAAAGTGGATTGTTTATTAGGCTTGTGTATTAATAAATGCATAACAAGTACTTAAATTATAATTATATCTGAGAAAAAAAAACACAATACCCCTTAGCAGGAATGAGAATAGTCCGCTCTGCACGTAAGAAAAAGCGAATTTTTTACTAAGGAGTGGATATAACTTAATTAAATGTATAACGACCTTGCTTTTATATCACTTGTTTACTTTACAAGTGTACTTCTTTCATGGAACAGAAAGTTACGCGTCCACACTTTACAAGGGCTTGTACTAATGCATTTGCAATCTGTTAGAGGTATTTTTGTGGAATAGGGCCGTGCACAATTAAACTTCCAAATTTAAAAAAGGGTTTAAGATGTTATCTGGCTACTCTTCTGCAATTTTGATGCATGATGCCTGAAGTAATAAACCAGGTAGGTTATAAAATCAATATTTATTCTCTAAACATTAGTGGATCGCCAATTTCAGTTATGAAATTGGAGCGCAAATATTGTATTCAATCACCAATATAATTTGTTACATTTTGTAATTATTTCCTGATTGGCCTCACAGTTCTGTTTGCTATAGCTACTAAAAGCCTCTATATGCTGAATATGTTTTCAGTAACTATGCAATGTGGAATTAATTCACTTTCATACTTGATTTAAAATGCTAACCAACAGCTGTGCTCTTTGGAAAACTTAAAAATACAAATTATAAAAAAGTTACTTTAAATTATGGTTAAATAGAAGACTAGGAACATTCCTGAAGTAGTAATTAAATCAGTAAATGTTCATGTTAAAGATAAAACATTGTATTAATGCAGGCCTCCAGGACTCAAATGTGGCCTCACAGAGTGTAGCTGCCCAAAAGGCTAGAGAATTGGAACGGTAAGCCGAAGATTAGTATTTCCAATCCCGCCCGTGATCTTCAAATCTTCCCGGTCGAATTGCGATTGAAATCCTAACCTAAGACACTCTGTGTGCGAATCAATCTCAAATAAGACTGATATAATAATTATACATGTTGCAGATCTAAGCAGTTTGCAATATACGTCACATTGCTTCCCAATTAAATCCATTACTCATAAGTGTTTTCATTATTAGATACCGATACTCGTCTATAGCTCACAATGTAATTACTAACAGGAGTTGTGTGAATTTAAGGAAGTGGTTTAAGGTGATTTTTGATATATGAATTTTCATAAATGATATATTGAGATTATGGTATACATTTTTCAAATTGTATACTGAATTAATCTACTTTGCTGCGTTATTTAATAATTCCTATATTATTTATGGAAAATTGAAATTTTTTGAAGTTGTAGTGTGTTTTCTATAAATAAGGTATATAGAATTGTAATAGTAAACGTGTTCGTATGCGATGCTTGTCATGCTTTTCGTAATTTTCTTAAGTTCTTTAATGTTAAGATACCCAACAGTTTTATGAAATAGATATTCTATATATTTTTCCTAAATAGGCATTACTTTTATTAATTTAACATGTAAATCCCAGAAATCTATTTTCTTCAATACTACAAGTTCAGCCCGTTTTCCAAGTGGAATTTCTATCCTTGGAGCCATAGTAATCAAGTAATCACTTTAAGTACAGGATGAACAATGTTTGACGCAACTGCGGAACCGGCCGGCAGCGCTATGTCGGCGTATATTCCCTCTCCTCGATGATTAATTGTGAGTCAAAATCTCGCCCAAGTAGCGCGTGTTTGTTAGGTGATGCAATATAGTGTATTGAGTGAAAGTGTATCAAGTGAATCTCGCCGGCCGCGCGTCTCGAAACCGGTTGCGTGAAGGATTGTTCAATCCATATTTCCAAGTACAATGCATACAGAAATAAATGTATAATGACAACTTAAAATAATATATAATTTATTTTGCAATTTAACATTGTCGTTCTGCATAATAATGAATGTCAATTTATTTAAATGTTGATTTTATTTAATCGAGAAGGTGTATTAAAATTAATAAGCGATAGAGTATACCATTTTGATATACCATTTTTAAATGTCTCAAAGGACTTATAAAAACTTTGAAATTACAGGAATATCCTCTACCATCTCCTTTCAATTTAAAACTTCTCTAACTGATCTTGGCTGTTCTGTTGCTGTGTATATAATTATTAGCTAAAAATATAATGCGTTTTTCTACTCCTTGAGTTTTGAGAGCTGTAAAAAAAATTGACATTACAATATTTATATGTAGATTATATTTGCATAGGGCTGTACATTCAAATTTTCTTCCTGCGATATTTGCATATCATTTTCATTAATATCAAACTTTTTTTCAGACAAAATCATTCCAAACTTTTTGAAAAAGCTTGATTAATGTAATGTGTTAAAAGAAATGCAAATGTTAATAATCCTCTTGAGTCTGAAGATATTTAGAGAACACTGAAAAAGTGCAATTTCTTGTTGTTACAAAATATGAGCAAGTTAGTTCAAAACGGTCGTTATGCTACGGTAATCTTCATTAATTACTTAACGGTGTAACATATGTCTGTTTGAATTTCCATGAGGAGCTTTTTCTTTCTCCCCTTCGCTAGAGAGCCGTTTGTCTAAATAATCTAATTCGGGTATAAATGCATGTTATACCCTGGAGAGACAAGCAATCATACTTATAAAGGAAATTGCATACATTTTTCTATCCGGAATAATTCAGTGACGCATTCCCCATGACACCGTGTGAGGTGTTCATTAATTATCATTTTGCTTTTATGTAAACTGAAGCTCATGACCTCGTTCGCAAAGCTTGTATTTAAACAGAAACAAAAGCAGCTGTGTGTAAAACAAGGTGCAGATCCTCATGATTAAAATAAACATGTGCGCATGTTTGTAGGATTAGCCGCCGCAAAAGAGTTGCAACGGTTGTGGTCCACATCATAATAATAAATAATTACATTTGTATGGCAGGAAATGAGACAGTAATAAAAACAATTATGCAGACACACGCTGCCATGTTCGTTTCAGAAACGCTGCCTTTGCGAGCTTTTACTTTTCACTTCTGGCAAAACTTCTAGACGTTTGGATAAAAGAGCCCAAGTTCATCTACAAGTGCTACTGTGTTCTGTAGAATATCGTAGTTTATTTTGATATGTCAGTCTATGTATATAATAAATATGTGCTCTGAACGTTGTAAACTCAACAATGGGTCTTGTTTTCCTTAGCAAGAAAGCATATTTTAAAGAATGGGATTGATGTATTTCTTTTGTAAAATGCATTTTTCAGAAAAGTGGTGAATTAATCCATTCTACTTCAAAAAAAAAAAAAAAACTTTTTAGTTGTTATTTTACGCAGTTTAAGTTATAGCAGTATAAGCCTTTTCCCTAATCTTTATGAATATTTTTTCATTCCTTATAAGCAAAATATTGAAATAAAATAATACTTCTCTTGTAAATTACGTAAATGTTTGTTCATATGAAACAATACACTTTCTATTCGTTGTAAAACGTTCTCTAAAATTATGTTTATTTCATCATAAAAGGAAATTAATTCTATAATATTTAAAATGTAATTCAATACTTTATTCATTAGTATAAGAATAAGTGTCAGCGATCAGTTTAAAACTACACACATTCAAAGATACAGTGATTCTGCATTGACTGAAATTTATACAGAATGAGTCAGGATCTATGAGACAAATGCTTGGGGAGATAAATCATACAAAAAGGAAATTCTCTTCTATGTTCTCTGACGCGTATTTTAGAAGGCATAAATACGAAGAAAGCATAAGTGTAAGGGGCGTAATATTGTTTATTTATTCTGTAAGGGTCCTTGATACAAATTACAGAAAGTGCTCAAATTGTCTACCTTAAACCTAATTAAATTCATTTCACTATCATAGCAATGCCTGTCTATCAATGCCGGCTATCTTTTAGGCCTGTGTCGTATTTTATCAAAGGCAGAAAATATTGACTCCATCATTTCGTGTGTTTTGTTAAACTGGGGTAGTGTACATGACACTCTCCATATGCCTCCAAGGAAAAAGTCCAGGGGCATTTCCTATCGGTGATCGCAGAAAAACGTAGTTTTATTCAGGATGCTTGGTATTAAACTACACACGCATCTATTGTACACAGAAGTACACGGCGACGACACTACAGAGTCATGTGGTTTTACGTTGAAACCGCTACACATAAACATAATAAACAGCGGTCAGATGGCAAATAAAAATATTTGTTGTTTAACAAATAGTGCTCCTCATTTGAGAATTATCCCTACTTCGAAAATTTGCTGAGGTTCTGTATAAGGTTATGCAAGCCTTTGAATCCATTTTTTCAAATGGTCGTTAAGTGCAAAGAGTTTATGTTCATTAACTGCATAGTCTGGGATAAGTAAGAAAGAATTCAAGAAAATAAATATTAAGAGGAAAAAATATAATTGAGAAACTAATAGCATGTTTTTGTGTAAAATTAATCCATACAGGGCTTATGTGTGTAACAAAAGTTATATGGCTTCTGGCTTAGAAAGAAACACTGGCGCCCAATCTTTAGATCTCTTAGAAAGTAAAAGTTACATGAACTCTAATATTCATAACATTATCTCTCACCGAGTAACATTTAAGCCAGAATTTATAAAATGTTCATAAAATTTAAGAATAACATTCAAGCGATACTGTTAAGAATTGCGGAAGGTATATTTATTCTAAGTTTAGGATGCTAACATTTTTATGTAAGTTTTCTTTTTTCCTCTGTAGTTTTGTTTTTTAATGGCGTTTAACGTCTGTTTTTGCTACCCAGGCATCACAGATGGTGGACACTGATGAAATGATATATTGGAAAAGGATTTTTAAGGAAGAAAACGTTCCAAGTTAGCATACCACCCCGGCATTTGCCATGTATGAGGGCTGAGGAAAACGAAGACGAATTAAAACCTGCCTCAAGCAAATCTACTGAAATAAAGAGAATCTCACGTACGAGATTGAAAAAAGGCTGATTTCATTATATGCCGAGAGTGCAAGGAAATACAAGGATAGTAAAAAACCCGACAAAAATTGGGAATCATTTAATCTTGCTTTGGATAGCCATGAAGGGAAAGACGGTGAACACAGAAGATTAACTTTCAGCAATGGAGAAAATGTCGGGGGAAGCGAAAACCCACCGCCGATGAAAGAAATACGGTGGCAACCAGCAGATAGATAATGAAATAAAAAATGTTGCGGAGAGGTAAAAGAAGGGAATAGCGAGGGGTAAGTTGGGGTGAAAAGGAGTCAGAGACACGGACTGAATGGGTTTGATTTGATGGATCAGTGAAGTTGGCTTTATATCTATCTCGGGGATTAAACCTCTACCTCTACTTAAGGCTCTCCCGTCTTAATTTTCATTGAGGTAAGAGAATTTTCCATTTATATAGAAAGCATTGATGCTAATCTCCGATCTTAGAGAGTACGAAATATATACTTCCTCTTGGAGTAGGTTCCTTTTCACCGAAGTAGCACAGCTCCACACCAAACATATAGCACAGAAATTAAGTCTTTTGTGTGAAACTTAGTAGTTCTCTGCGGTATTTGGCAAGAATAAATATCGAAGAATCATCTAAAACCAATATGGAACTAAGGCAAACACAAAGCAATATCCATTTAAACCTTAGCACCATCTTCGTCATTATACTTTTCTTCATGACCATCATTGTCTTTTACTGTAGTAAATCGCCTGGTTGCATGAACACAACATAGTCATCCTAATGCTAATGGGTGATATAAATAAAAGCAAGCAGTGGCTCAAATCTCACCAATTCCAAACATTATAAATAAAAATATTGCTCTTCAACCTCCTCGTGAGCAACTGCTTGTTTGCCTAACCGCTGAGCCACTGCTCACGATTCGATATGAATTAAAAAGAGTCCTGTTATTCAAAGTTTACTGCTATATTTGCAAGTGTCTCATTTCTGAGCAGTGGCAAAGCACGGCTTTTTTGTATAGGGTAGGCTGAGACATAGAGCGTCAAAATTCATATGATATCCAATTTATGTTAAATATATCATGAAAATAGCTCCTACTGCTATAAAAAAATGTTTTCATGTCCACAAATATGACATTGTGACTATCAATAATGTAAGAGATCATTAAACTAAATTACAATTTTCATGACTCATCCTGAAATCTGCTTATGTATAAGTTCAACTTTCCATTCTACTTTTCTGTGATTATACATAAATTGCTCTTGAAAAGCATTTTTGTTCTTTTCTTTGAACTCTACCTCCCTTTGTTTAGCCCTAGTAAGATTCCACTACTGTTGACAATTATATAGAAATACAAGTAAACGGTTATAAATGGCGAGCATGTACAGCAACCTAGCATAAGTTCTAGAATAATCCAAAATTGGTGTGATTGAGGGAGTTTATAAATAATATACATAGGAAACATCATTTACTCTACCTCACGTAAAAACACTATAAAGTGACAATTTGATGCACGCGTAATTAGTGGGCATTTTCCCGAATATTTGTCCTTCAAGGTCACTAAATATCTTAGGAATATTTCTAATTTAGGGAGGTTTGGAACGGAGTCTGCCTACTTCATGAAGATAATTGGGAAGCTACTCTATAGAGAGGTGGCGTTCTTCGTACCAGGAAGCCGCATGAGCGAACGGGCGATCACATGCCCTCCCTACAATACTGCCCTTTATCAATGAATCGTAAAGACGGATGTAGAGGAAGCAGAGGTCGCTGCTGCAGGCCAAGGCTCACCTTGAGCTATAGCGCTAATGAGAAGATTGTCACCAGATACTATTCCGGCTGGCTACCGGTTATAGGGTTACCTTAGTATTTCTACTACTCGTGAGAAAATGAAATAACCCATAACTGATGTCATGGTAAACATTCGAAGGGACACACTATTTTCTTATTAAACAGCATTATGGTGTCATATTTAAGTTATTTTATTCTTGTTATGCAAGTCCCATTTCTTTTCGAACAAATAGACGTATTTATTTTTGCAGAACCTAAAATTTCCTAACATTACGATAACTGGAAACTGTGAACTGACCTTTAAATAACCTGATATAAATTAATTAATGTATTTTTATTATTAAAATTATTTCTTCTGAAACGTCACACCAATCATACAGCTTTGCGTTACATTTAGCTGAATAGAACGACCTGTACAAATTATAAAAACGTCACTAAAGATTCTAAAAATATAAACGTTGAACTACTCGTAAATTTTTATAGTAAAATTTCTTTTTGTAATAAGAATTTTAAAGTTGCAGACTACTAAACTGAAATATAGACATATAAACATTCACATGAAAATGAACCACGCCCTCATTAATGAATAAAAGTAAATCCGATATTCTTATTTCCTCCTTTCATCTTGTTAATCAATAGCGTTGCACCAGTCTACCAACATACCGTATCACATTATACAAAACGAATTGTTGAAATGTACCACATTATTGGACATAATAAATAACTCATGGCGTTGCAGTCACAATTGAAATATGACGCAAAACGTTATTCTTTCTTTGTAAGTAGTCTGTATCAATTTTAGTGTGATATCGTTGTTAAATAAAATACCTAAATAAAAAAAAACATCTATAACCTTCCTATTATATACAATGGATTAATGTGATCCAAAGTTTACAACGAATGAATAGTTAATATTCTACTAGGCATGTTGTAAAGAGGAATAAGTATTATGCAGTAACGTGTTCTAAATAGTTAGTTATTACATATAAGGTGGCTGTGATTTATTTCTATTTCCAAAGACACATCTTTTTCAACAAAACGTGAGACCTACCATTTACAACAGCACCAAAACATTAACACTCAACAGAAAAACATTAAAACAAAAATAACATCAGCAAATTTTTTCCCTCAAGGAGAACCATTAATTAATTAAAACTTAGTACTAAAACATCGATGTCAAATCAGCCAAAATAAGTGCACTTTTCAAATTAACTCCCACTAATTAAAACCAAATTCTGATAATTCCTGTAGAGAAAATGATTATCGCTTTCTTGCATATGTTTTCATGTGTTGTTTTTTTTAAATACTGTCCACCAAAATACATATCAACTTTTTTCACAAATCATCAGTAGAATAGTATTGAATTACTTATGACTTACACCTTTATCGAGATATCTGGAAAAGGTGTCTTTTATAGCTCTGAAAATGGGTGTAAATATAATGTATTCGTATAACTTAATAGATTTAGGCTCTTAGGTAGTTACGTTTTTAAGTAATCCGGTTTGTTTATTTTTTTGAAATGTCAAAAAGTATTTTTTATAAATTTTAAAATTATTATATTTTGTTTAAGAGATTTCTTTTATTACAGTCCTGCAACTTTTAAATTGAGATCTAAATGGAAATACAGATAAAATACTTTATTGAAACCATACTGATTTATAAAAAAAAATACATTACATTTAAAATTATTTGAGATTATTTATTCGCGTTATAAATACAATACGTTTAATGTTAATAACTATTCCAGAAGTAAAAAGTAATTGCTTAATATTGGTTTATCTAATAAAAATTATAAATGTAAAATGTAGCTTCACTTGGGTTTTCTACTGAATTTTATGCATGTTCTAACAGGCAAAATGAATAGCGAATGTGTTTTCATGCCACAACATAATAGCAACAACAGTTGCCTGAAATTACTCAATTTTAATGTGATGTTTAAATGCTATTTTCGAAAATAGAGCTAAATACTGTGTTCTGTCGGGGGCGAATGGTACATACCGTACATCAATAAGCTAATTTTAAGTTGGCACAGCATAAATTAAAAATGAGTAAACCAATAAAGATGCTTTAACCTCAATGATACACCCTATAGTTAAGCTTCATTTTTCGGTTCTATGTTTTGTTGAGTAAAGTACAAAGCTGATGGAGTAAGAGTAAGACATGTGAAATTTAGGCATTCTCTGTATCTGTGGAAATATATTTTATTTAGATTTTAGTGAGGGTTATAGGTATAGTTATGAGAATCATGTCCGTTGTAGATTCTCTCCTATTTTCCATCTCTGGCAGTGTCGGGTAATAATTGTAATCAAGTTTTAAAAAGTAATATCGTTGGAGGCTGCAAGAATTTGTTATTGCAGGGAGACCCCGTAATTTTTCCTAAGCAACGCTTCCTTTCTGCTAAGTTCGCGACAGTCTAAGAAGGTTTCTCTCTCAGAATATTCCATATAACCTTTTCGCTAAATTGAGTTACAGGAGCACAAATAATAGATTACATTGCTGCTACATCCTTTGTTCCGTTTTTATTCAGAGAAAAAATGTGTCTTAGAAAGGAGCATTCCTGGAATAACGGTATATATTGTAGAAAAAAGAAAAAATGTAATATCTCGTCAAGGGAATGAAGTACTAGCTAATTATGATGAACTGGAAGGGAAATAGTTACAAATGAACAAAAAGGTTAAAGAAGTAAGCAAACGAGATGTTAAGAGAGCCAATTCTTAGCTCAATATACTTCTTTTAAGATTTTTTCGCTTTGTTTTCAGTTTAAAAGTGATAACTTTGAATACTTGCCGCTTCTGGCCTTTACTACTAAGAGCATATACGCATGTGTACATTTATTTAAGAGTTTTCTGAATCTCAGGTGAAATTGTATTACATAGCAAAAATAAGACACATTTTAGACTAGAGGGTGTATATTAACGATTCTTGCGTTAAAACAAAACATATTGCAGGGTGATAAATTCCGTCCAAAATAGAAAATTTCAATTTAGTGAAAAAAGCGCGATGTGAACAGATTTTCATCCATAAAAAGCATATTTTGCAGAAACACGATCAGACAGCGTGAGTCATTGTTAAGAAAGTTTCTTTCAGAAATCTTTGAGACAGTTAGCACAGCAGGGAAAGCTACTTCCATATTTCCGCGCTTATGTGTTGCAACGTTTAACGTTTGGGTTATGAAAAAGAGATACAGTTTTGTAATTGGTTTACTAGAGGAATTCTTGATTTGGTACTGATATCATTTAGTGTAGACGAGCTTTGGGATACTCTGAATTGCGGTGAAAATTTCGAACATCATCTGCTGATTCAGAAAATTAGGATCTAGTGTGCAATTAACGCAACCATATTGGAAGCAGAATGTATACAAGATGAGTAACTTGAACAATGAGCACTTCAAGTGAAATGTTTTATAACGAAATAATTAATGTGGCCTCTCGGTTCTTAGTCCTTGTATTATTTGTGGGGTATTCTTAAAAATAAAGTATACAGAAACAATTCAGATGATCTGGAAACTTTAATAGGAACTATTGGACATACAATATTGAACACTTACGAAAAGGAGCTT
This sequence comes from Metallyticus violacea, assembly GCA_030762175.1. Taxonomy (NCBI): domain Eukaryota; kingdom Metazoa; phylum Arthropoda; class Insecta; order Mantodea; family Metallyticidae; genus Metallyticus; species Metallyticus violacea. The sequence continues at coordinate 49,716,345 of CM060831.1, forward strand.
CAGCAAGTTCCCCGTAGCCTGTTTAAAAGGATTACTTAACTGTGATGTCACCTTAAAATCGACTAATGAAACGATGGCGATGGGGAGCTATTCATAGCAACAGAAGCATGGACAATCGACAATCATAATACTAAACGGAGGGTTCGTCAAAGCGTTTTGGTGGTGCGTCAAATGTGCAAATTGATCTTATCATTAGGAATTTCAAACCACAGAATACAAAGAAAAATAGACACACTGTAAGTCATCTCTCTCTCTCTCTCTCTCTCTCTCTCTCTCTCTCTCTCTCAGTTGGTATTAGAAAATCGAATGGTAGTGATTGTAATAGCCGACATTTGTTCATTTCAGTCTTACTGTTTCTGAATAGAATAGATATTCATAAGTATAACATTTATACCAGTGTTAATATTCTGTGCGCAAATTTCAAATATATGTCACTTTTATTCTTAACCTATCATAAAATAGCCCTAAGCCGTATTTTGCTCTTCTCTATTGGCAGCTGACAATCGCCATTCTTCTGTTTCCAGATTGCTTGAAAAGGTTAAGTACAAATATACAATTATTACAATTTTGTAAGCCAAGTTTAGAAGAATTATATTTAAATTCTTATTTTATTCATGAAATAGTCCTAATAGATACCTCTCGAGGGTCTGAGTTCATGAATTTATCTGGAAAACTCAGACCCTCTCGTGATATTACTTGTGATAATCTTCTTATTTTTTGGCTTATAAGTATATGGTTGTTCATTAGTATCTCAGCTCATCAGCATCCCATTCAACGGCCGATAAAGTTTTATCAGTGACCTCGTCTTTCAGGCTTGAAGTTCTTGTAGGTGCTATAATTTTCTTTCCTCCGAAATAAGCAATTCGTACGATTTTACGCCCGAAAAAATACATCGATATCCTGGCCGGGATTGAACCCACAATCTTGGGTCTACGAGACAAGTATGGTTACCATTAGACCTAGAAGGATACAAGAAGTTGTGAGAAATACAGATAATATTAGTGTTAATAATATTATTCTTAAACAACAGATAAAAACAACAAAGCAATAAAAAAGAAACAGCATGGATAATATTGCATCCTCAAAGCCTCCGTTTAAAAGTAACTGGTGCCTCACTGTAACACAAGCTTGTCGACGAAACATTTGCTTCCATGAACTTGGAAGTTTCTTTACACTATATCTGATCCTGAACTCTGCCTAGCGTTCCGATATAAACAACACCAATTTTCTTCACTTCAGTCGCAAACTCTAACCCATTCAGATCTCATTTACTTTAAAATGAGTCGGGATTATGATGACATTTTGTTTCCGAAAAGCTGTATCTCTACATATAACCTGTTGAGTTAAGCCCGCACATGCAAGGAGGACAAAGTCGGTCCTGGTGGTGTAGTTGTAATCATACTTGCCTCCTAAACCCAAGGTCGCGGGTCCGATCCCGGCCAGAACCCATGGATTTTTTCGGGCGTAAAAATCCTAAGTATGACTTCCTTCGAAAGGGAAGTAAATCCGTGGGTCCCGTGTCGTGCATTTACGGTACAATAAAGAACCTCAAGCCTGAAAAAAGAGGCCTCTGAGCAAAATTTATCGGCCGTTTTATACCCTGATTGAATGCTGATGGCTTGAGATGTTAAAGAGCGTCCGTAAATTAAAAAAAAACTACAGATGGCTTATGGACACAAACTCAAGAAACCTGGGATGTAGTAGCCTCTCGTCCACACTACTGTAGTAATCTGACATCATCTATGCTCCAAATAACGACCGCCGAGGTCGTTAAGGCGCGGGATCGTGAGCGGAAGCTCTGGGGTTTGAATCCTACCAGGACCGTACTCCCTGGTTGATTTTTTTTTTCAGGTTTTCCTCAGTCTTCATAAATGGCAAAAGCTGAGTAGGTACCCTAAACTTAGGCCTGGAGCACTTCCTTCCTTTAAAAAAAATTAATTTTCCCAATTTATTTCATTTCATGTTTCCTCATTGTCCAACCCAGTCGTTGAAATGGGCGTTAAGCACCACGCAAAAAAAAAAAAATCGTTTATTTCTATGTGATTTCACTTTAAAAATATTTTTTCTTCGTGTATTTATTTAGTATTTTGTAAAGAACGCGTTTAGTAGTTTGCGATTATCTTTTTTGTGCGTGCATAGGTAATGCCATAAAACTCAAAGGATACGTCAAAATATAATATGATATTAAGACAACATTATGTAATACATAAATACCTTAAAATCAATAATAATAAATCAGTTGTATGGGATTTGAACCCAGGAGCTTACGCAGAAGAGCAATGCCTTCTAAATCGTTCGTTCAGTGCTACTGTATCCTAATATTCTCTTTCCAGATACTTATTCTTGTGACCATCATGTTTACAGGCAAAGCGTCCAATGCAGTGTGCACTCGCAGCATGCGCTTGCGAATACAGTATTTACGAGCGTTCTCGAAGTTCTCCGATTAACATACAGATGGCGATGACTATTTTTTTTTTGTTTGTTAAAGGGTTTATATAAAATACTCATTATTGAGAATACCCCATTTGATACGCAAAATGCTGATGACTTCGAGGAACTGATCTGGATTGTTAGGTTCGGGCCTAGCTGAACTGCTTCCCTTTTGTGCCTACGGTCCCAATGGAGCATCTCCAGAAGAAAGGGATGAGGTGAGAACCACAGGGCAGTGAGGCACAAGTCCATCTCGTAACAGAAGCAAAGGAATGAATTTGTATAAAAGGGAAGAGAGGAAAATCATGAACGGGAAAGATTGACCCCATCCTTCACACACACACACACAAAAAAAAAAAAAAAAGAAAGAAAAGAAAAGAAAAGAAAAAGAAACAAAAAAGAAACAAAGAAAGAACACCCAAAGTGGGCTCCAAGGGACTGCTCTAGTGTCATTAAATTCGTAATTCACAATAATGTTGTGCAGAATAGTTGTTGATTGTTGTTACTTACACAGCTACAAGCATATCGTACTCAGTCATTCTTCGTTTTTAATACAGTAATATTCTTGAATGAAGAAGATGGCACCTCTTTTGAAGTCTGTCTTGTTGTTCATTAGTGTCTTGCTGTGATATTTTAAAAAGAACAGAGAAAATCAAGGGGTAAAAAGGGGACCATCATTTGGTCTGTGGGAGTTCAACGGCGTGCTAAAGAAGTTACCAGAAAAACAAAAACCTAGTAATGAATGCATGACCGCGCACGGGCGTTGAGAGACAAAAGCGCCGACCTGAGGAGCAAAGAGAGCAGTTCCTGGGAAATTGGAAAACTAGCAGCCTGCAATTTCCGGCCTTGTGGAACAGAATAAGGAATCTGATGAAAAGGAATCCGGTGGAAAAGAATGGGAGAAATGGACTGAAAACAGCAGCCCATTGGCTATAACAGCGACAAAAGTGAAGGGAATAGGAAGGAAAGAAAAAGGGAATAGAGTAAATGGAGTGAGGCGGTGCCATTTCTGGTTAAGTCGGCCCCCAAGAAGTTAATTACTTTGGCGCAACTTTAATTGTTACGGTTGAACTGACCGCATGAACCCTTCGGTGTGGTACCCAACAGATAGCCAACTTATGATATGCTTCATCTTAATCATTTATATTTGCTACTAAAAGTTAACTGTAGTAGCGCTTGTATCGTTGAATTCTCCCTGCAAAGAGTGGGTAATAAGCATGCCGCATTTCTGCAATTACACAATAATGTCATAGTAGTTAAGGGAACGATTATATTCATATATTAGAGTTCAGACAGTAAAAACATGGTACTACATTTAAGTATTTGACAAGTTCTTGACATTATCAATAGCTGATTCAGAACTTATGTTTTTTTTTTTCTATCTGACAATCGGTTTGCATAGTTCAGGGGCCAGAAAACAATCTCTATGTTAAAAAAAGATATAAGTAGAAGCTTTAACTAATTGTTGAACAATATACTAAATCCTACAATCCAGCAGCGTATTCTAACTCTTAAGCTAAGGTATGCATTTGCGAAATGTTGGTACAGACCAACCGGATGAACCATAATTGATTTAGTAATGTTAAAACCAATGCCATGTTTAATAAAACACACATTTGAATAAAGTCCTTTTTAAACAAATATTTATTAAGATACGTCGGTAAAACAATTTAACATAGCATATTACAGTTTCAAGATAAAGTATTCAAATGAAAACGCTCACCTATTGCTGAAAGCAAAAATTCTCCTTCCGTGTCTTGTAGAATTAAGGTGGGATTGACTTTATATAGATGAGCAGATATTTTTCTACTGACCCCATTTCTAATACAGAGAGGCGTTCTTGTTTTGTGAATTTCTCTGGAACGCTTTCATACGTTTCAAGGCAAAAACGAACACTCGACTGGTCATTCAAGGAGTGGTTTGTTTTCACCAACTAACACAATGTATTAACCTCTTGTAGATGCCATTTGAAACTAAAAACTGATAAAGGTTCCCTAAACGTCCTTACTATTAAGCTCAATATTATAATTATAGATCTCTTAGATGAGTTTTAATCTTACAGAATATTAAAACTTCCCTTTTACTTTCTAATTGACAGAATTGCTGTTCTGGAAACTTTGAGACTGTTAATTGTAAGGCTTAAAAGTGTATTTAATGTCCCAAATACGGAATTTTGTGTTATTTTATAAATGGGAAAAGATTAGAGTTGAGCTTAGTTTCTGAGTAGCACCTCTGACCGCTTTTTTTAGATTGTTGCCACGTACATTACTTTGGGATTACATTGTGACAACTGGTAAATAAAGGAAATAAAATGAGAATAGCCTAAAAATTTCTGATTAAATCAGCTTATTCCTGCTTATAAGAAAACACTTTAAAATTTTAAAAATGTCCATTCCAAAGGGGGTATGGTGGTTTAAAACACTTTTTCATAAAATTGTGCTCATGCAATTCTTGTTATTCTTTATTTTGAAATTTTACAAATGTTCGGCCGAGTGCTTTATTCTAAATCATTCTGCTACTATTTTGGAATGGACTCTCAATTTGTTCTATAGGTACGTGTTTTTATTTATTTATTTTGTACATTTTAGCATTAGTTTCATCTTTTCTCAGCTGTTCCATGCACTATATTGGCTGAAAATCAGAGAGCGTCAAATTTGTATCAGCGTTTAACGTCCCGCAAACTGCCAAGGTCTTTCGAGATGAAGAACAGACTAAATGAGATGGTGGTGCAAAATAGTCGTGAGTTCTAACTTGGACGTACTAGTTGACAAGCAGACGCACTAACTTCTGGGCCACGGCGTTGGGTAGAGATTGAATTGTAGCATACAGCCTATACATAGAAAAACTCCGTGTTTGTAAACCGTCATTAACGAAATGTTTGCCTTTGTTATTATATAGAACTGCTCAAAGAGCTTCTGTTTTAAATATCGCCGACTGTGTAATCACCGACAGAAACAACAGATGACACCATAAGCAAAAAGCACTGTACTGATAACTGTTCTTTCGTTTTTAATTTGTTGCATTGTTGAATTAATCATACTGTTGAAATGGGGGGTGAATGTTTACATTTCGATTCTGTGGGAATTGTGCAGCTTTTTAATGAATTTATGCCATCCGCACAGGAACAGAATGTTGTTTGGTATACCATAGAGTGTAGTGACAAATCAGACGACAATTTCAACATCAGGCGCCTATGACAGGACGATTGTGAAGCGATGTAGAGATTTTGTGGAGAAGAGATGCAAAGGGAAACAGCCTGTATATGCGGAAATTGTGGAACGTGTGTGGGAGAAGATTGTACATAGTTCTAAGAATTCAGAGCGAGAACTAGCCTGCAGTTGAACTTACCTAAGTGCCATCCTCCAAAACGGCTTGCTTTCTGTGAACATTGCCATTGAGTCCATCCCAATAGATATGGTAGAGCACATCGAGTGTCTATGAGGTAGAGAGCAAAATTGTAGAATTTCTCTTTCTGATGTCACTAGGTTCATGTATACCACGTGTTTCCAAACTGATAATACAAACTCTAAGGGATGATGGAGAAGGGCAAATATATCGCTTTGAGATCAGGAACCCTGGTCCATAAACGGCGAAGCCCAAAGTTATAAACGAAATCCGTTGTGTGTATATGTAATATCTACAACTTTCACAAGGTGCTACATTCACAACAGATGTTCAAATTGGCGTCTCATAGCTTCAATGGAGGCATCTCATTGTCGCACAAAATTCCGTTGTACCTATTGGATCAATCCCAGTGTCGTTTGATCATAGGCAGCGAGAAGTCTTGCCAGAAGATCTTCTTCAGTCTCGATTGGTGTCTCGTGTACAAGATTTTTCACTAAACCGCACAAGAAGAAATCAAGATATGCCATGAAACAGGATCTCATCTTCTCATCCACCCTTCCAGGAACGTCTGACAGAACTATTCATGAACAGTATGTGCAAAGTGATATGGGACTGCATCATGTTGGAACTACATGCATTGACGAACATCAAGTGGGGTATATTCCAACAACTCGAGGAACACGTCTATCAGCAAAACATTGTATACTGGTGCGGTTAAGCACTAGATAATCATTTACTATGCCCACTTACAGGCTCACCGCAAATATAAGTTGATGGTTCGTCACAACAGTAGCCTGGGGATTCTCAACTGCTCATTCATGACTATTGCGACCATTCAGCATTCCGTCTATAATGAAGCAGGCTTCATTCGAGAAAAGTACATACGCAGGAAAATTAGGGTCGGCCATACAGCGCTGCAGTAACCATTTGCTGAATGACACGCGAGGTCCGAAGTCAGCAGGAGTCAAAACATGCACTTTCTGAGTAGCTGCTATTTCCCTGTTACTTTCCACATAGTATTGTGCGCGACACCCATTTCACGTGCAACTGTTCAAGTGCTGATTGAAGGTTCCGCAATCACGCAAGCATTCTTCCATGGTGGTAGTCCATACACCGCATCATCTCCTCGATCGTTATATTGTGATTCCACTTGCTCTGTTTTCCTTTCCTGAACAGTCGTGAAAGCATGGTGTGGACCGAATGTTTCCTAAATGGGTACTTGAATTAATGCATTTTGTCAACCTCCCTTCTGTTCCCGTTGGCTTGTCCGTGCACGAGATGCTTGTCTGCATATTCCGCAGCTCCATAGGTTCATCGACTGTACACTTCAACTGGCAAACACAGACATCTGGACTGGCCATGACGGATATAAATCACGTTGTCCCCACCCTACATGTTCGGGTTAGAAGGTACATGTAAAAACATGCATCGTACAAGCAATGATTCGTAGGTTCCCCATTGTTACATGTTATCCACAACAATGCTGACTTATAATTTTCAACTCCGTCGTTTTCGGACCGGGGTTCCTGATCTCACATTGTTATATTTTCCTTTCCCCATCATCCCTGGTGGTTTGTATCATCAGCTCGGAAACACCCGCTATATGACTACCGGGAGCGGAACTATACACGTTTATAATTCAGAGTATTTCTGTGGACACGTTTATCATTATTATTAAAAATGTTGTTCAAAATACAGTCCTAAGAATGAAATTTACGAGCTTCAGATTTGTTTCATTTATATAAATAAGAACTTGAAGTTTATATGCTTAAAATGTTTTTTTACTGTTTACAAAACCACCGACTCCAGAAAAGATTCGTCTTGGCTCTAACTCCAAATATACACAAACTTTTTTCAAGTGCGAGAAAAATCGTAATGAAAGTTTCAAGGAAATCTTGTTTACTACATTCGGTGTGCGGATTCTTCTCAATTTGTTCTTTGTATTCAATTTCCAGACTTTTCCTTATAAACTGTAAAATAGATGTTAAAAATAAAAGTTAAAGAACCAGTGACACTGTAGATGTAGCAGGAACTGGAGCTGCTAAAGATTAGCACATAAACTCCCAAACACTGGAGCACTGAGCGCTAACGCAATAATAGGATATTCGGTATGAGTTGTGTCGATTCCCTCGCGACCGAACCATTGCGATATTCGAAGGCAACATGCGTTGTTATTCGCAATACCATTTCCACCCTCGTATTCAACTATGCGAAATGGTCAGAGAGCATCTTGCAGTATTTCGGAGGCAACTTCCTGAGGGGTTGGAGGTGACCACGACCGACCGTCGCAATTTGCATAGCAATGAGAGACAAATGAAGCGTAGTTGACGAGGGCCCCGCAGAAAGAGCCTAAGCGGAACCTGAGAGAACATTTTCCAGGCGCGTGGATTCTGGAGGGGAAGATAATGTGCAGGGGTTGGGAAGCCAACAGAGCACTGCAAGGATGTTAAGGTTGTCATTAAGGGCTTAATTGAAGACTGGATGAGAGGTAGGGTGAGCCCTATGACAATGGAATAAGCGTATAACGTTCAGGTAAAATAACAGAGGGGTTCTTGTATAGGATATTATACTTAAATGGGAAACCCGATTGGTAAGTCCAGACCGCGTGCTTCTGCTGCATAAATGCCTGAAAGTTGGGCCAAAATTGAACTAAAAAAAAAAAAAACAAACAAAAAAAAAAAACAAAAGCAAAAAGGATTTCATTTTAATCTTTCATTTTATCGTGCTTCCAATGTTTTTAAAGGCAAATCATTGCATTTTGAGTACGCACTCATACGCAAGAAGTTAATTCTTATTTTCTGTTTAAGCGAAGTTAACACCTACTGTTTTGAAAACTTCGCCGAACTTTGGCGCTGTTGTTCCCCTCAGTAGTTGATTGACAAACTGGACACTTCCACTTTAGGCTATTACAGAAATTTCAAAGAACTTTAAAAAACCATCATTTCTTATAGGGCCATGCTCTTTTGATATGTAACAGAAATTAAAATTAAGGTCCAACATTTACCTCATTTTCCTAACAGAATTTATTGATCTGCCTTGGAAGCTAAAATAATAACAACAACAATAATAATAATAATAATAATAATAATAATAATAATAATAATAATAATAATAATAATTTCAATAAGTAAAAAGGAAACAATGATTTATTTTAATTGCAGGATCTCCAGGTAACATCTTCAAATTAAAAACTCTATGATGAAGGTTTATTATATTTCAGAGAAATAGCTCGAAATACATGAAAGCTCATGGATAATAAGTCTTATCAACTATACTTAATACTGTGCCTTCATGTACAAGGAATTTAAGTAACAATAAGTGTGAATACTACAGAGCAAAATCACGTTAAGAAAATAAAAAATATATTCTATATCTTCTAAAATTTGATATCTGAATATATAGCAACAACAGTCTAACATTTAGGAAATTCTTGCATGTCAATTCTAAACATTATACCCATAATACAGCGAAGTTGAGTTTTGACTGGCATTCTAGGAGAAGCCAGTCGTCAAGATCTAGAATACACGTGCTTGATAGTGGCTTGTAGTTAGTTTAAGGGAGTCTTTGTCAGCATGTTGTGAATTCGTGTGTTACTCGGTGCCTTCTTTGTGTGCTAATTGTTCTTCGTTAGTTATGCCACTACATAAATATAGTCCTGAGGAACGACTTTTATCTACAATACCTATACATATGTAAAAATCGATTCTTTTAGAGAAGTGGTAAGGGGGTTCCCAAAAAATATCTTGACAATCGTGTTCCAGATAGAGAAACCGTTCGTCTGTTTGTTTCGCTGTGTTCTTACGGAAGAAATGCAGAAATTTCCTACACAGATGCCTGCAGTACTTGCCTCTTTTATAGTTAGTGATTACTGTTACCAGTCTTAAACAAGTCATTTTATACTTTCAGCAAAAATATAAATATTAAAATACAAACACAGACACAAGTACAAACTTTACGCGCGACACCTCCTTGTTCCTTTTACCGGTTGCGGCAGCTGCACTTTGGCTTACGCAGGCGGCCTGTAACTTCAATAACCTCATTGTATACTCTTATATTCTTTAACTCTTTCCGATAGTTTGGTGGTCATAGAGCTCTATCTTTTAAAACGTAAAAAGATGTGGTTTCTGTTCATTACATCTTTCAAACTACAACAATAACTACTGCTGTTGTTGCTACTGCTGCTGCTGCTGCTGCTGCTGCTGCTGCTGCTGCTGCTACTACTACTACTACTACTACTACTACTACTACTACTACTACTACTACTACTACTACTACTACTACTACTACTACTACTACTACCATTACTACCACCACCACTACTACCACTACATCTGGAAAGCGTTACCACCTTGGCCTTTAATCAAATGATCCAAATTTCAGACCATAATGTGGATACAATAGTACAGAAAATGGCGATGATCAAGGTTCGGGCATGTTACTTCTATTGAATAAATGGGTTGGTTATTTCGTTCCATACAGTTACGTAGTTTATTACAGGGGTTTATAGTTGGGAGTAAATCACTAGTAGCGTGTTAGTTTTTTTTTTTTTTTTATTATTAATTTAATATTGTTTTGATGAAATTACACCACGACATTGTGTTATTGTGTTTAGTACAACATGAATCGCTTTTGTTGTGTGCCGTACTATACCTTTAATTATAGCAATGCTTTGCCCATATTTAAATGTCCTAGAGAGCAGTCATTTCAATGAGAAGTGAACAAAGAATATACACCCCGTCAAATTTTGAAGTTAATGAAAAAAAAATGTAGGGTGTATTACACATTTCGTACCAAAATTTGTGGTTAAGGAGGACATTTTCCCTATGCAATTTTCCCTAATCTACCATCATATATGACAGGCTTAGCAATGAAATGAAATATCCGAGTGAAGCGGATTTTGGAACGAGATAAGAGTTTTAACGGGTGGATGTTTCCTCTTTGCTAGCGAGTTAGGAAAAGACAGGTACACCTACCTGTTCATCACTATTTCCAAGGAAGACTACGTCCTATTCATTTAAATAAATTATGAGTAATGGTATCCTGTCCCAGCTATAAGGGATCCAGTAATATGGAAGTTAGTGTATTTTTTAAATAGTTGTGCTTGCCTGTGCAGAAGCTCAGTTCGATCTTGGAGTGTAATGGAAGTAAGGAGTTAAAATGTAACAGATGGAGCAAATTTGATAAGTTGGTCAGTTGTCTTCTAATTATCATGATAATGATATTTCGCTCATTGAAAGAATGACTTCAGTAATAAACGGTGTCAAGGACAGTTTACCATTAGATCATGATTGACATATAATGAAAGCTGGTAAAATAAATTTTATATTTGAACAATTGTAACTTTCTTAAGAAAATAAAAGTATATACTCAGCAGGGCTCTTGATATGGGTTGCAACTTTTTCCTATACATGTATAGGGTAAATTGTATTTTGCGTTATATTTTCTTTTCTGGTAGTTTGGTTAAAACAAGTCGTTTTACTTGTAGAAAGCATTGTAATTAGATATAAATAGCTAAAACTGTATATTTTCATGACTTTACAAAAACCAAAAGTCAAATCTGCACATAGATGAATGTGCGTTGAAATGGTACTTTAATTTTGCACTGCAGTACATTCGCTTAAATTCGTTAAATGAATTTTTTATGCTTGTTACACTAATGAAAAATACTTAAGTTATTCTTATTTATGCAAGTGGTTGGTGTTACAATATTGTTCTAATTATTATTTCATTACTTATGCCACTGCAGTAAAGGGTAATGAGCAGTAGTTGATTAACCATTTCTTATACATGGGTGATTTTATTAATACGAATTCATATTATTCTATTTTTCGTTTTATATGATAAATATTGTCAAATGCTTAAAATTCATCGAATTATTATTATTATTATTATTATTATTATTATTATTATTATTATTATTATTATTATTATTATTATTATTATTATTATTATTGATGTCATCTTGTAAACTTAATGCTACGTAAATCTTTCGTGCTTGCTATTGACAGTAGTAGGGGCGATGACAACAGCCATTTTTTTCTGCCTGGGAGTCTGGGTAGTGGTGTCTGTCTTGGTCATTCCTGTAACAATAATGCTGCTGTTACATCGCGCAAATAATGCAATGTTCAGCGAAATTATGCTGCATATTTGGAGCATTAGTATTCAAAGAGACGCAGTAAATCTACGATACTGCAGAATATGTTAAAAGTTAGCTAACTTTTGGGTATCTTTCCAGAATTTCTTGTTTGTTAGAAAAATCTCTTTCTGAGAATGATCTATTGGAATGCTTATATTTACTGAAGCAATTTTTGGCAAGTATTCGAAAAAATGGGGTGAGGTTTCTACACAAGCCCAAAAGCTTGAAGCGTAAAAGACATCCATAGCGAATGGTTTCGGAACGGATGAGTTTTAGAAAGACCAAAGGCAGGTCGTATCAATGTATGCAAATCTGTTTTCCCGGGAGTGCAGGCCAGAGAGAATTCACTCAGACGCTCTAATGCTGTGCTATTTCTCTCACTTTTCCAGTGCCTTTTCTTCTTCTTCTTCTTCTTCTTCTTCTTTTTTATCGCTGTTCATGTGGATGTTACTTGCATAAATCTGCTGAGATCTCGTACCGAGAAGGTGGTAGAAAATAGCTTTAGGCTGCTTGAGTGTAGCAGCTTTCGTATGCGCAAAGCGCATTAATTTAATGCTTGAATTCACGTTGAAGTTGTTGAATATTTTTAAAATAACAGACTGAAAATTGGTTTTCTATCGCTCACCCCACATGGAAGTACTTCCTTTAGCAATTAAAGAAAATTCTTGTACACGAATGGAAAGTCAACGGCTTTTTCTTCATCTTCTTCCACAAAGATTGACTTGAATCCGGTTTGGAAGCCAACTGCGTCGGCGTCTTGGTATATACTGGCTGATTTTTTGTTAATTTGGTTTATTTACGGACGTACTTTAACATCTCAGGTCATCAGCACCCTATTCAATTCAGGGCGTGAAATGGCCGATAAATTTTGGTCAGATGTTCTTCTTTCAGGCTTGAGGTTCTTTTACATGCCGTAAATCTACGACATGGGACCATATACACTGGTATAAATAGTATATTTATACTGGTTAAAGGGTATACCTTTGATATCTAATGCCTTCAGTTACCTTAAAATCTTTTCTAGTTATATAATTTATTATTCACTCCCTCAGTAACAGTTTAACAATTTTTTTTTTTTGAAATGTCATTTGTAATATCTCTATTCTTGTCTTTTCAATTGTCCCTTTATTATGTTTCGGTAGCACATAAAGTAAAATTATATTTTAGAATTTTAGTCATTGCTTTTATTATTTAATTTTGCATGTGTCTGTGATGTGTTTTTAAATTATGGATTTACAGTTTTGCATTTTAGTATGCTATATTCTAGAACCAAGTTTAAGATAAACTTGTATTCACATCCCAAATATTAAAATAAATTAATTACTCTATTTTACAGTAATATGTAATCAATAGGAACCATGTTTGTTTTCTTTTCATGACCACAAATTTAGTTCTGTTGACTAATATTTTTATATTGTATCGTTTAAGAAGTGAATTTTATTTTGTGATATTTTCTTGAACATATTTTTTTGCCTGTGCACCTGGTGATCTGAGAGTAGATTTGTGCTAATATTCTTATTTTCCCTATACCTCTGGGTAAACTTCTTTCCACTATTGTAATACTCTTATTGAAAATCATAGATTACTGTTTCAACTGTCAAAACTGATTCATTGTCATGTGGTAATATTTTTTTCTTGTGATCAGAATAAGCTGAGATTGACTTTTTATTAAATAAATAAATTAGACAAAGCTATACTTTAGAATAATATTTAAATTAGCAATAGTTGTACATCTGTCTCCAACAGGAAATAAAAAAGTAATGTCCTAAACTCGTAGAGCACACTTAAAGGGCTTTATCCAGCTCTCATATATTATAATGACAACTAGTGTAGGATTTGAAATAATTAATCACTGATATTTTACAAAAATGGCTTTGCTAAAAACATTCAGTTTCGTACAAATATGCCTCGTCTGCTATTTTATTGCCATTACATTGTTATTTAATAAATTTATGATTAGAAAATATTCGTTATAGTGTTCAATTCTCGATCAGATGTAATTTTAAAATAAAATTTCATATTTATGCTATTGATTTCACATCACATTCTATATATTTCTGAATGCTACGATGCTTTACAGTTTTCCCGTGGTATTACTATGTTCAGGTATTTATTATCATAAATGGACAAATTGACACCCGTCTTGTAACAATACGATCGAAAAATTTAATATAATAGGCTTTGTTCTTTGTTCTTTTGTAGACTAAAAGCCTAAAATGCGAATATATATTTAAATGAGCAGCTTGCGTGTAACTATTATGTGTTTAATTTGTATTTTTTTTATACGTGAGTTGCAGGCTGAGGTGAATATAAATGTATACTATTTTGTTTTGATGATGCTGTTTTGCTATTACTTTATTTTTTTGTGTTTTTGTTTTTCCCCGTGGAACTCGAACGATGGTATTGAATATAAGAAAGAACTTTCTCGTTAAACGGAAATGAACCTGCATATGTATGATCAGGCAATGTGATGTCTGTCTGGCTCAGTAAACAGGAACGCTTCGGTTTTCCGAACGTTTCCAACTCTGAACAACGTGCAGGGATCAAATGGAGGGATAAACACTTCTGTTGTACATCGTCGAATATTAACGCAATTTCGTATTACCTATGCAGTTCAGTAAATCGACTGTCAGTACAGAGAAAGGAAGCAGTTCAAATAAAAAACACTAAAACAATGTGGTTAACACCATTTTCGTAATAAGAAGAATGAGAAGGAAATGCTCACTTTTTGGACGTCATTCTTCTAGATTAAATTAAAGAGCTAGTGCATTTCTGCTGCATTATATTTATATTTACAGATGACAATCGTTGATATTCTCTACCAACCTGGAATCCAAGAACATGCGCTAAAACCACTCCGTGTGTTTTCGTCAAATGAGAAAAATTAGAATAAAGCATTTTCAAGCAATCTTTCAATTTTGCAACTAACTTCGGATCGACTCATAGCAAAGCGAATCTTGGAGGCGATTATGTGTCCATTACTTTTTAATTACATAATGTTTCTGCGTTTAAATAGATAACACAGAATTATGTTGATATCGCTTTCTATTAAGTTCAATAATAAATTTAGTATTTGTTGTCATAGATTACATTACACTATGCAAAACAGATACCTACTGCGAATTGATACCAGTTTTACTGGTATCAGTTTTTCCTAACATAGTGGTACAGTCAGATGCAATGAGGCAACTGTGATCAGAATATTTGTTTTATACGAGTATACTGACTGTAGTTTATAAATGATATGAATAATTAATTTTAACTAAAATAAAGTCCTTAATTTTTATTGTTGCATTGAATAATTACAAACACCTGTTTTTTCTTTAACTGTTTAGCCCCTTCCGATATTAGGACTAAGCTAATGACCAAGTGAGATGCTTTAGGCAGTAATTAGAGACTTGCATTCGGTAGGTCCGAAGTTAAATTCCGTTGAGGTCAGTTAACTGATCTTAAACTTTTTCGTAGTTTTTCCCTGGCCACTTAGGCTGAATTGGATGTTCCATCATTTTATTCCGTTGGTTCTGTGAGGATGGGAACATGTGTTCCGAACATGTTCTGGTCGATCTGGAACAAATGTTTCGTGCTTCATACAAATGCATGAGTTCTATACATGTATAGGACCAAGTTGCGTGTACGGCTAGACGAGCAAAAGCAATTCTTCTGTAACCTGATCATGCACACATTAACGGCATTTTCCTTTTTCTTTCTTTCTTTCTTTCTTTCTTGCTTTCTTTCTTTTCCTTAACAACAAACATGGAGTGGTCAATCACAAAAACATTATGTTTAACAGAAGAAATGGAAATGGAAATGTGTATGGAGACCTCAAAATAAGAATTTCAGATTCAAGAAATATTTTCATGAAAGATTCTTTGATTGATATTGCCTCTGTCCTCAAAGTTTAAGTTGGAGAAACAGAAGAAATAATACCCAAATTAAGATCTCAGTACACTAGGGAATTGACGAAAACAAATAAGATAAAAACTTTATGGTCAGGCAGCAACGAAACATGTGAATTCCTTTCAGTAAAAAACGTCTTGTCCAACACCTGCATTTTGCTTTTTCCTCTCATTTTCTTCTACAATAACAGCAACAGCAGAGCACGCAGAGCAAGAAAGTTTCCTCCATGTTGAAACTGGCTTGCAATAATGTCCAATACAAATGTAAGCAATATTCATGGAACAAATCTGTATGATACAAAATGTCATATATATTTTCATGTTAAAGTTCTCGGTGGGCTTTACGAGGTTAAAAGTGCCAGACAAGATGGGCTGATGCTGCGTGCGATGTGATGGTAGCTTGCGCTTTTGAAAGATGTCTGGTATAAAAGCGTCTTTCTGAACTCTTTAGATGAGTCTCCCCCGGTGGTGAGTTGCTCTATCTAGAAACAATGACCAGCTCTTGAGCAAGGCTGAAATAATGAAGTTTCCTTTTCCGTCCTTTCCAACCCAGTTCAATTGATTCAACCTAAAAGCAAATGCCCAGTCATTCAGCTGTTGAGGGGCCGATTACCTCTGGACACACACACGGAATAAAATGGTCAATCCAATGTAAGGGTCGCATCGCATTAAGACGTAGACCCAGAGATGGAATGAAGATTAATGAAGAAAAAAGTCCACCATAACAGCCACAGTGCTTTAATTTTAGTTAAAAAAAACTCTCTGTAGTAATGATAGAAACTGAATACATTAAACTATAAATATGTAAATTTAATTTATGTAAATTGAAAATTTAAAAATTTATGTAAATTTAACACATTAGATAATACATCGGTAAGCCCTTGTAAGCTAGTTTATAAAATAAACGGATTGTCACCAATGTTAGCATGCCTTTATTATGCACAAAGTAACAAACATTAATTGGGAATTCAAAAATGTTGTAAGTTCCTGTCCTTTAGCTTCAGGCACATATGTTTGTAGCATTTATAAGTGTAGCTGCATAGTTTTCGTGAAACATTTTATATTTTAAAGTTTATCTTAGTTAATGAAGGAAAGCTTATAATAAAAACACGCAAATGCATTTCCCACTCTGCTTAAATATTTTATCTGCCCCACAATAGGAGATATAGTCTCAAAACTTCAATTTACATGGCGCAATTCTTTTCCTTATGAGATGTTTATAATAAACATCTTCTCTGAAAAATAAAGGAAATAAAAAGTATTGCTCATGAAGGCATTACTTCCCCCAATACATTGTGGATCTAGTTAAAGCTATTATCAGTGTTAGTCATTACAGTGTAAGAACAATTCTCTCATGGTATAAATTATAAAGCTGAAACAGCGCGAAAACCGAAGAGATTTGCATTTATTGGATTTAAAATATTATTCACTCTCAGCATAAAGGAATTTGCGGAATTCGTTTAGTTTTGTTGGTACGTTATTTCTCACATATAAACGTTCTACGTACATGTATACATGACGTTCTCTACATACCATATTGGAAATTCTTTTTCGTGAATATCAATTGGTTTGCAGCTAGCACATATACAGGAAATTTACTGTTAGCTTTTGGGCTCGTGATAAATTCCTGTTTAGTTGTATTTATCCCTGAATGTATCCGGAAGTAAATGTGTCGGCAAATTAACTGTGATTAATTCTTCATCACTAGTAAGTAAAGTTAATTTAAATAGCAAAATGTTCTATAGTTGTGTAAGGTTAATTTGGTCTTTTATGCTTCTATTCCTTTACTAACTATTTTGAGAGCGTATTAAATGTTATATTTTCTCGATAACTGTGCTTTCCCGAGTTTGCACGGGAAAGGATTTTGTTACAACTATTTTTAAATAGTTTCAAATACCATGGAAGTTAATTTTGAAAAGTAAATAGTGGACAGTGCAAAATACTGAGGATGCTAAATATATAAAAAAATAATAAAATATATAAAAATGACCAAGGTTCTGACCTAAATATGATAAATAAATTAATAAAATTAAGGCAAATGTATAATGAGGAAATAAGGGGATAAAAGCTTAATGTTTATTCAGTGATTCATGCTTTTTAGCCAGTTTCCATAACGCAGAATAGAATGAAACCACCAATCACCAAAGCAAAAAATTCTTTTCCTGCCCTTCTACCAGGTCTCAGAAAATGTGCAGAAACTTCTTAAAATAAAAACAGCATAAAATATACATTTATATATAAAAGCCATCCTATCACACTAGCCATGCGTTGAACGTTAGTTTGAAAGGAAGAATCACGACCGGGATTGGAGTCAGGGTCTTCTCTAACCCACTGAGCTATCGTGTCCTCCACCTAGCACGGAACTATCTGCCTCTTTCATCTGATGCTATATCCCGGAGACCTCTCTGTGGTTTTCTCTTCTGTGAGAGATTTATTTGTTTGTAGTGAATTATTTGGTATATATTTCATTATTTGTACATATTTTTGGGGATCCGTATATCCATCTGCACCAGTATTATGATGGTCTACACAGTTTTTGCTTTAAGAAAATGGTTAATATTTTCTGTTTCCTTACCACATGGAATCTCTGAAACCAGCCTTAGTTTTGTCTCATCAGATTACATTTTTATAGGTATTAAAGAAAATAAAGTTGTTATTATTTGTCCATTGAGCAGATACATAAAATAAATATTCTGAGAGATTTAAACAAGGTAATAAATGGTTCACTTTGTAAATGGGACAGTACGGCTATATCAGACCATTGGACCAGAAAAAAAATGACCACATAGGAGCAATTTAGTTCCTGCAAAAAAGGAATGTGAAGTATGAACCATTGGTTTCTCCTTCTAATGTCCTTCTTCCACCATTCCATATTAAATTAGGCCTGATGAAGCAATTTGTTACTGCTCTGAATAAGAACAGTGATTGTTTCAACTTTCTTGTTACAAAGTTCACACAGAAAACTGAAGCTAAGATAGCATCAGGTATTTTCAATAAACCCCAGATTGGTGAGATTATGCAGGATGAGATCTTTCCTCAGTCGACATCCGAGTTAGAGAAGTCAGCATGCAACAAGAAATCTAAAAACTATAAAGAAATTGTGGAGGAAACATTACAACATTTCAGAAATCAGGGTGTATCGAAAGTTAAAAGTAAATTTTCTAAACAATAGTATTGCTTACTTCCCTGCAAATCTTGATGCAATGAGTGAAGTACAAGGTGAGCAGTTTCATAAAGACATTGAAACAACGGAAACCCCTCTTAAAGCCGTTTAAATGTGCAAAAGATGACTTATTACCGTTGGTGTTTGACAAGGGATACTAGTGAAGGGCATATTAGAACTTACGAAAAAACTGAAGTTTTCTTCTCCCTAATGGTGAAAAAAGTTGGGAAATTTATAATTACTGACACTTGTCTCTCTGTTTTTTTTTTCTATACATTCATTAATATTTTTGTTAAAATTAAACGCACAAAAAAGTTTTCTCTTAGCTACGAGGTAGGTCCATAAGTTTCCGGCCTCACCGATAAGGATTATCGCCATCACAAAATCCTTATCTGATGTCATACTTTATCTGTTAAGAAAATAATTGCTGCTGTAGCTTCCGCTCCGCTATGTTCAGTTCAGATATAGTTGCATAAAGAAGGCTATGTGTAGAAGATTGTGACATGTTCAAAATGGATTATGGAGCAGTTTATTAAGTTCTGCACAAAATAAGATCTTACTCCAAATAAAATTAAACTGCGATTGGACGGTGTATATTTTGGAAATATCCCCCTCATATTCTACCGTAAAAGAATGGGCCAAACTTTTTCAAATGGGTCCAGATCGCATCGAAGACGAACAGCGTGCAGGTCGGCCCTTGAAGGTGCTCACTCCTGAAAACATCGATCACTCTTGTGGAAGGAGAAATTATGGAAGACCGGCGGCTCAAAGTTACAGAAATACCAGCAGGTTGGGCCTTTTTGAAATAACAGTCCTTCGATTTATTCATGTACATTTAAACATGAATAAGGTTAGTGCAAGATGGGTGCCTAGACTTCTTTTCTCAGTCCAATAGCAGCAATGAGTCATCTGTTGTCAGGCATTTTTGGAACTCTGCCGTGGCAACGAGGGAGAAGTTCTACAAACCATTGTTACAGGAGATGAAGCTATGGTACTCTACTATGATCCGTTATCCAAAAGAGAAGCAATGAAGTGGTGTAAACCTGGCGAAGCACCGTCTCTAAAAGCTAAGGTCAACCAAGAAGATCAAGGCCACGATCAAAGGAAGCTGTGAAAAAATGTGACTTCAAGGAGATCGATCATCCATCCTACAGTCCAGATCTAGCTCCCAGTGACTATTTACTCTTCTCAAAGCTCAAGAAGGATCTTCGAGGAAAGAAATTTAAGTGTGACGAAGAAGTGGTGGTAGCTGTGTAAGCCCATTTTGCAGACAAGACTTCTGACTATTTTTTGGGGGGGGATAGAAATGTTAATTCAAAGATGTAAGAAATGTGTTGAAATAGAGGAAAACTATATTGAAAAATGAAGTTTATTTTTTATCTTTATCATACCTAGAAAATGGTTGGGCCGGAAACATATGGACCTACTATCGTATATCTTAACATTTCATCAAAAATGTACATTACATTTTATTACATTTGATGTGATTTTCTTTAAAAGCTTAGCCCTATAGAGTACAACTAAAAGCATGTTTGAATTCAGGGCATATTACATATATCTAGGTGGAAAAAAAGAAAGATTTTTTTGTTATTATTATTGTAATTTGTTAATGGTTATTTTCTTAGCACATTTAAATGATAGAACGTTTACATATCCATTATAAGCAATTAATAAATATAAAGGCACTTTAATTCTTATCTTCTAAACCAATAATCTCTTTCTGTATCAATTGCTCTATTCAATCTCTACGTATATTTATTAGAACTTTTAGGCCTTTGATTTTATTTTATTACTTTTCTTGATCTATTTTTCGGTCATTTTTATACGTAATATTTTCCAATTACTTTTGATATTATTTTGGAATGATGGCGTACACTCTGCTAATGTATGTATATCTTTTGCTTATTTAGGGTTGCGCAACAAGATATTTTTCGTGTATTTCATTTTTTTAGTATTCTACATGTATTTATGTCTCCATTTTTAATTTTTATTAATGCATTATTTTCTCCATTATTCTGTTATAAAAGTTGATAACCAAATATTCAATAATGTTTAAAAGCAATATTTAATAAACAGTATTAAACCTTTTGAACTAAACTCTCAGATATGGTGCTCATATAATTTATTTCTCTGCTTATATGAGCATTGCCAAATGGAGGACAGAGGAGAGCTAAAGAGAAGGGAGGCAGTTTAGGGAGGATCATTTACCTGAATGACACACTCATATCACCTGCAACTCAGGTGGTTAACTCTCGCACCTCCAATAGTGGTTACTTAATAAGCCTGTTGTTAGTGGCAGTGGTGGTGATGCTGCCGCTAGTTGTGCTGTTAGTGGCATTAGTAATTATTATTAAGGCGGTCAAGGAATGGATTGGCGGACTGCAGTTCTGCTTCGATGTAGGACATTGTACTCCCTATGGTCCACAGTCTGAATATTTCTCTGTTTTAAAAAGATCCGCTGTATTCGGTGCTAACTTGCCACTGAGTTACGTTTTTATGCCAGGGTGGCACATATCAAAGCCAACTGTATTTACTAGACACCATTAGGGGGGGGGATGCCGGCCGAACTGGTCGTATTACTGCGAATAGCAAACACAAAATTTTAGATAGTATTATGTTTACAATATAACGTTATTTATCATTTGAAAATATTTCCATTGTTTTATTAAGAATTAGAAATTGTTTACAAACAATGTCTCTCATGTGTAAACGAAATACAAAATAATATGACTTAAAACTTCTCAACAGGTAAGCACAACTCTTTATAAAATACACTTACTTCCAAATAACTGGACACCTGGAAACTAAGACATAGTTAAAACATTATCATATTTATCATAATCGATTTTGCATAGTCTTCCTTAGCAATAATTATAAATGGTGTTCCTGTGTTGTAATAGCCTTTATTTGCAAAGGAGTAGAAGCATAATATTTTGTTCACACCATATATTAAAACTCTCTTGATCTCGCTCCAAAATCCGCTTTATACGTTCTTCCGAATCTTTCCTTTTCATT
Organism: Metallyticus violacea; assembly: GCA_030762175.1. Classification (NCBI taxonomy): domain Eukaryota; kingdom Metazoa; phylum Arthropoda; class Insecta; order Mantodea; family Metallyticidae; genus Metallyticus; species Metallyticus violacea. Next base: position 49,738,330 of record CM060831.1, read on the forward strand.
AACCCTCACTTCACATAAGATAGTAGACTAAGGAAAATCGTACAAAGAAAATATCCTTCTTAAACACAAATATTAGTAAGAAATGTTTAATACACACTACAATTTCATCATTAACATAAAAACTTGCAATGTGTATACTCTTTATCCATCCTCCTTAATTAATGCAATTTAGGAAATGTAAATACGGTATTATGCCGTGCACTGCCATAATAAAGGCATACAAGAGCAAATCAATGTAGTACCTAACACTTTCTATGAAATAAATTCCTGGTTGATTTCACTAAATCCATATTAATTTAATAAAAAACAAAATAAGTAACACGCTACTTTGATTACTTCCAAGTATAAACCACAGTAATAAACCAGGTAATTGCAAATTAATAACATGATATAATTAACACACGAATCACATATTCCACCATTTTGTCTACTATCGATACCTACCCTACCTAAGAGTCTGATAAATATAGTGGTGGTGCTCTTATGGCCTAAAAGATTCTGAGAGACTTTTGGACTTAATATCCGAGAAACTATAATGATGAATATTAAAAATTAATTGTGTTAAGACCTTATTAAAGGTGAGATGCTTTTTCTGTTATAAAAACGAATTACAGAAATATTCAGTAACAACACTAATACTTAATGCTGGGTTCCATGATTATTGGCTATTACTATATCATTTATCTTATTGGAAATGTTACCAATAAGCAAGTCAATTGTATTCAAACACTATTGACGTTTTAAAGAGAGTGAAAATGTCCTATCCTCGCAAATTTTAAATTTAGCTAAATTATCCATTAACTCAGATACCATCAAAGATAATTAGCTGCTAATTTATGAATTTTTTTCACTGAATGATGAAGAACAAGAATGTTCATCGAATAGTATGAAAGTAAACATTTTCAAATATAATTATCCACATTATACGTTAAAAAGTTACATTAAAACATAGCTGCATATTATTTTGAATTTTTTTCATTATAACTCTGTTAAAAATTGTTAGTAAAACTTAAAGTTTGTTATATAATGGTATATTAGTATGGAAACGTTAATTTTTCAGGAAGTAGAATTAAAAATAAAAATTAATAAAAAGACGCATATTTGTAGGAAAAATAGAAACTTAAAGACTCCAGGCTGATAGTCCTTCAATTCTTCCTCCTGATACTGATGTTATTTTAATTTAATTACTATAACAATTAGAAAAAAAATTCCTCTCAAGAACAAATTATATATATATATATAATTAATGTTTATATATATATATATATATATATATATATATAATTGATGTTTCGTTGAGTGAATGATCCAAGACAACGTAAAAAAATTGCTATAACACATACTTTTATTTTTTTAAAAAACTGTTCGAATTATTGTACCATTTTAAACATACATTGAAACGTGCTCAATAATGTGAACGAGATTCTTATTTAAACGTTACCAAATATTCAGAAGTTGTACTTTGTGTACTGTAAGCAGCCGTTGTTTCAATATTTCCTCCTGCTTTCTTTTTACTAAAGCACCTAGTATAGAAAAAGATCAATTAACTTATTTATTAAATGTAACTATTACATGAGAAAAAGATCCAAACAGAAAAGGGGTTATAGTAAATTTCAAAATATTTTCCGAAATTACTAGGGCGTTATAAGAATATTTTGGTTTAGAAAACATTTGTTCGTTTAGGTGTAGATTTTAGTTATGGGACAGTAAAAACAATCATGCTAATAGTGCTCATAGCGTATGCACGTACGTCGCAATTATCATGCTTCGGCATCAGCAGCTGTGTGGTGTGTTTTATGCTTTAATAAGTACAATGAAATTTCAATGTAATTAACATTTATTTCTTTACATTTAAGTGTTCTAAAGCAAAGCTGATAGCGCTGTAAAAGTGAATGACGAGCTCTTTAAAAATACCCGGCATATCGCAAGTAAAGTCAAATACAGCAATAATCATGGACATCTTTTGCATTACTGGAGTCTCGCATACGATGCTGTTGATATGTCTCAAAATAAAAAATAGTATATGGGTTAACATTGGGGAATGTACTGGACAGGATATGGAAACTCCTCTACCAATCCGTTAATCAAAGTACATTGTATTTAAAACAATTCTTGCCTCAGGATCATAAAGTGCAGGTGCTCCGTTGTCCTGAAACCACATTATCTGGTGTGTTCACAGAGAAAACGTTACGTTCGCCTATTAAGGGATTAATGTCCCATAATTGTGAAACATTAAGATCTTCGAGGTATAAAGAATCAGATGGGAGAGTTCGCGAAGATCCGTGGTTCCAATACCCAAATTGTTTAAGTTTGATTCTTTCAATGACCTATACACGGCTAGTATGAAAGAACAATTTCCATACATGCTCTGTAGTGTTCAGCCGGGAATTAAACCAGGATCTTAAGCGCAGCAAGCAAGTACTCTATCGACTGTGCTACCAGGCCGGTCAAAATGTACTAATGTGCTTTGTGGTTGAGTGCGGATTTGCGCATTTAAATATTTTAATTCATCAGCCCATGTGATGAAGATTAAGCATTTAGTGCTCACTTATCAACCGACAATTGTGTTTTGTTTCCTTGCGAAATGTATTTTAATATTAAAGAAATGTAAACTTTATTGCATATTTTCCAATTTTATGTTAGTAATTGTTCTTGGCTTTTTCAGAAACATTTAACCGACAGTTGATTTAAACTATCCTGAATGTTTACTCTAACTAATGGTCTATGACGTATTTGTTTATATTATAACAAATGAAAATTACAAAGAGATAACACATAATCTCTAAAGAAAAATAACGCTACAAACTACAAAATTAGATATATAATGGTGGAGGCAAGGAAAGTTAAGTGAACATAAAATGTTAATATTAACGCAGACCTATCTTTCCTAATGGAAGAGATAACTCAGGTTCTGATTACTGTAAAAAATGTATCGCTTATTCTCAGAACGTTTCTTCAAGAAAAATGTATTCAAATAAAACGGCTCATGAAAATGATATTAATGTTGATCATATGAATTGCAAACAAGGAAAGAATATACTGTCTCCCAGCAGCCTACATAAAATACGAATAAGAGCTGATAGTATCAAGAAACAGAATGTTTAATGCAAAACAAGATTTTAACTACATATTTATAAAAAATGAAAACATAGGTCTTAAAGCATAGGTTAGGAATTAAATATAAAATGAAGAGTTTATCAAATGTGACTTCTTTAATGCCTGAAACAGTTGCACAACTACAACAACAGCAACAACAATAATAATAATAATAATAATAATAATAATAATAATAATAATAATTTTAAAGTTTATTCATTAGTTTTTATAGTACACGAAGAGAGGTGGATTATTAATTGACATTAGGCAGCATATCATAATAGACAAATAGCTAACGACAGATTTATAGAGTTGAACTCAATGCTATTAGAATGATTTATTTTGGGATTTAAAATTTGTTCTCCTTTATTAGACAATACTGAGTTTCTAATCTCATCTGATAATTTACGGTGAACACTTTCCCTAAAATTGCTACATAACAGCTTAATATTTAGGAATGCAAAATAAATGCGGCCATAGATATTAGGTAAAAATAATTTCAGGGTACTAAGAAGAAGTCGCTATTAAGCACGCATAGATACGTTTCTCTTCCTATAAAATATTATTAATAAGTATTTAAATTAATTTCTACCATTAAGAACAAAGAAGGCTACAATAAGAAGCCAATAAGGAGAATTTCAGAATGTAACAGAGTTATAGTTTATTGGATAGGAAGATCTCAAAAAATTACATAAATTCATTTTAGATATTCCAAGAAATTGGGCTAGACAGAATTTTGTACCAACTTGGAAATCTATTCAGTATTTCAGCAATATTAAGTATATTATTTATTGTGCTATTTGCGACAAGAATACTCTTTTAAGATAGTTTCTTGATAATCTAGATCAGCATTGGTATACTAAAGGAGGAAAAGACAATGATTCTTATGATTCAGATCTTTCAGATTGGTTTCATTTTGCTCCATAGATAGCTTCCAGAATACATGTTAAGAGAATCTGGAACTCAAATTGTATTTATTTTTACTATTTAGTGAATAAAATTATAAAAATAAAATAAAATATCCATAAAATGCTCTTAAATTATGAATATCCAGTTCCGCATTTTAATTTACGCTAACACTCAAACAGAGCAAGGTCGAAATTAAAATTATTTATGGGATATGTTTTATTTTTTAATGTAAACTTTTGGTAACAATTTGAAGACAGCAGAAGGATAATAATCCACATTAATTAAATGTACAATTGTTAAAACCGCAACTTTGAAAACCAAACGTTTATAAAAGTCGATCAATACATTATTTCTATTTTTCTGTAATTTTTGGCTTGGAACTTTGAATTATAAGGCCAACCTGATGTATCGCCAAAATGTTTTTAATAACCTGCCCTGTTGTTATAGATGTCTAATGTACACTCTTTAGATCAAAGAAGCTATAAAGATATTTCAGTGATCTGTTCTGATAAATTTTCATAAAAACTATTGCACCTACATGCGATAAAATGAAATATAAAACAGAAATGACAAAATTGTGGCCATAGGCAGCTGTAATTGGTTCAAATTCTTGATATTATGACCTAAGTGCCGGCTTCATAATTAAGAATGGGGTTTAATAATTGCGCCCGAAATAAATAATGTGATACATCACAGCTGTAATGGTCGAAAGTTAAAAAAGCTGATGACCGGAGATTTTAAAGGGAGTCCGTAAATAAACCAAACTATAAGTTATAAGTTAACTATAAGTTAAAATTATTATTATTATTATTATTATTATTATTATTATTATTATTATTATTCTGCGTTAATTTTACTAATGCCAGCACTGAAGCAGACTGTAATGACCTTGCTATTTAACATCACTGAACAAAAACCATTAATAATGGGATTTAGCATGCGCGCGACATGGCCTACTACATTTCTATTTACAGCCATTTTTCTATAATGCAATTGGACACTTAATGCGCATTATTGAACCTAACGGTTTTGAAGATGGTGAAGGAGTCGTTTAAAGGCAAGATTTAGTTGTTAATAGTTATATTATTGATTGTATTGTGTTGGAAGCTGCAACCAACATTTCTACATCGAATTTAACAAAAACCAAACTCCAAAGTGATGTTTAGTGCAGGAGTTCACGTGCTTGTTCTCATGTCTTTTCGAATATCAATCGGAAAAGTGATGAAGTTGTACAAAGGTAAATATGACAAAGTATATATAATACTATGTGATTGGAATTTGAATACAGGCACACACAGCAGCCGTAAGTTTAATGTTTAAATACGTAAAAGAATAGGAAAGCGAGTGGAGCTATTGTTAAAGCACATGTGAACAGTTTGGAATTTAGAGTTAGACGTAGCAGTATTAATATAGTAAAGTTATACATTGACCTGTTCGCATATGTAGGTATTCCTTTTTCCCCGCCAGATCGGATCTATGCTTCGCATGCGTGTGATCACATCTAAGAATTTAACCCATAAGTTAGATTTGAGTTTCAGGAAAATTCTCATAACAAAAATATTCACTTACGTTAGGGCCCCGTTAGGTTAGGTCAGGAGTTCCTTAAGTTTTGTTTTAGAAAGTTGCCTTATTGAGCTTTACCCTTTATCCCGCTTATGTGCGGTGCTAATTAATGCATTTTATCGCACAGTCGGAAAGCGTATATGGATTGTTCATATAACGTATCATGGGGCTGTCATTACAGGCAACATTTGAAACTCACTGGCCGTGACTGTGGTTTTTGATTAATAATTTCATTTCTTCCTGTTGGCACAACTGTGACCTGAACACACTACGGTACCATTTTGTCCTTCTTGGTGCTGTAAAAGCATGTGCACTTTTTGGGGCGCATGGGTTTGGATTTTAGGGTAAAATCTTTTCTAGGTAAGTTTACAACTTTTGTGTTGTGTATCCTTACTCAAGTTTTACTATATTTGTTCTACGATAGTAACAAATATTAAACAGTTATTTTCTATACTATTCACGTAACTGATAATGTTCTTGTAAGTTAATAGATGTCACAGTAGTGAGCATTATATGACTATCGTAAAGATTTCCTTTGTACTAAACGTATGCTTAACCTGTACACAGAAAGCATAAACGTAGGAGAGATATAAACTTTGCTGTCATTTGCAGATAATGGATAAAATGTTTGGGTTTACGGTTGCATCTCATTTTCTAGAACTTTGAAGTGGAATATGCCAATAAAGAGGTTGCCGAAATATGTTGCTGATTAAACGGGTAATTCTGCAGATAATGTACCTAATCGCGCGAATAAAGTCTGCTATCGGCTATCGGCGGGCGCGATGCACTGCGAAAACAACTCTCTATCGGTGACTGGACTGGACGAGTTACATGTAATCGCATAGTACATTAATGTAGTCATTAAAACGCAAATTATCTTCCCGTATTAAGATAGGAGATGGTAAATGATTGTTGCGGCCGTTTTTCTCCTACTTACCACTTACTGCGTTTAACCCTTTATAAAATGCCATAATGTATTCTTTAGTTTTTCCCCGTTTGTGAATTATTTGATAACCCTTTTTAAAATTTCCTGAGAGATAAAATGGCAGGAGCTAATTCGGGGTCAAATACCTAGAGCAGATTGTGTAAATGTATTAAACATTTTAATTGCGGAAAAAGGTTCAGTTTGTGCATTTGCTGCGATGAAGGGAAAAAAAGCTTCTTTTATGCGAAAATTTTCAAGCGATGTAAATGTTATTCGATGATAGGATATTGTCTTTTGAATTTTTTAACGTTTTAGCTTTTGGGATTTCTAAAATGTTAGTGCCCCGGAATTAGTTAGCGAGATAATGAACTGTTTAACGATGTGGAACTTGAACACCGGGAAAACTTTCCTGAAATCGTCTTCTACTTCACGGTGCAATTATTGTGTATAAACATGCACTTTTCCTCACAGTAAGGATAGTTCAATTCAAAATGCTCAAGACCAAAAAAGACTTCTAATAATACATATTCAATAGATTGCACATCATACATATAGCCGATGATGGAGTTAAGGTGATCATCGTTTAAAATTCTTCTCTCAGTAAATGATAATGTAATATGAATAACAACTGAAAGTATAAAAAAGTATATTGATCGAAAAGTTAATATTTAAAAGTGCACATTGAACACTATAGGAGTACTTTATGTCAATCTTGTGGTTTTTATGGTTAAGTTTATCATCTACGTGGGAGTGTGATGGCATTGAGACCAAGTACCCGGTGTTCAGCAAGAACGATGTAAGTTATTTATTGCGCCACAGAAGCAATTAGTATTATAAATATGATTATTTTTATGCAAAATACAACTAACTAACAATGTCAACCTCTCTTACAAAGTAAACTAACATTGCATGTTATGGAAAAATGTCTATACACCTGTGTAATTCAAGCCAAAAAAAAGAGATCTCTGAGCAAAATTTAACGGCGGTTTCACACCCTGAATAAAGAGCGTCTTTAAATAAAATACGCTTTCTAACCTTGTAACAAATGGCGTGCTGGCGTGTTTTCATATTATGTTTAGATCCAAACAACAACGACATGCCAGCACTTTATTACAACAAGATATACTTTCTTTTAGCTTTTTACACCAGATCAATTTACCAAACTATAACGTTTTTATTATTTTGTAGGTTTACCGCAAAGAGACCTGGCTGGACTCGTCGGGGAAACGATTTTCCTTCCTTGTGATATCGATACCGAGAGATGTGGCGACCTTCATAGCATCAAATGGTACAGAGGTTCATCCCGTATATTTGTGTTCAGCGAAATGGCGGGCATTTCGCGATCTGAAGGAGATTACACCGAAAGGTAAGTCACTTTAAAAATGTAATTCTGCATGCAGTAATCTCTATACTGGGTAAGAAGCTTCTGCATATTAATGCATAAAGACATAGATAATGGAGCGAAATTTTCACATCGAGTTTTGTATAAAGATAATTTATGGCTGTGTTATTCGTCATAATGTATAACCTGAGGGTCTGACAATAGACAATTTACTACTTCTTTCGTGATTTTCCAAAAGTGAATGTTTAATGTTATATACCAATTCCTCGCTGAGAAAAAAATACAGTGATAGCTTGAGTTTATTTCGTTATTCTAAATACTTTCCCTGAGATGTAACACTTTAAGAAAGTCTACCGGGTTCTTTTCATGCAGAATGCTATATATACATGAGTCTATTAGCATGTAATTTGAGAATGTCCATTTGGATAAGTAGAAGTGGGCCTATCTCTTGGCCTCCAAAAATCCCAGGTCTTTTCCTTCATTTGTACATTTTTTGGAGTTATGTATATTAAACGTTCTATATGCTGTGGAAAGATTCATGCTTTGGGATAGGGTAAGTGATAAGAGATAATATCACAGCTGTTTTGACGACAATGTCGTACGGGATTGTGCGGACTTAGAAGAAAACTGAGTGCCAAGTCAGAGATGTCGATTAAATATAAAAAGGTATGACGATATATAACAAAAATTAAGTTTTTCTAACTATGTAGGGATTTATTTTAAAATATTTAAAAAGCTACATTATTATTTTTGAAAGCCAGGCATTTTTATGGGATTCTATATTAGAAAGAGTAGGTGTACTTTGGCTGATAACTGGCACAACTGGCGTTAAATTGTTGGGGAGAGTATATATATATATATATATATGGTATTCCAATCAACTGATGACCGACGTGATGGCGAGAACTGCATTGACTGATAAGCTGTACCAGAGTCGGTGGTAAAAATACTAAAGTAACAATCTAATAATTTCTAATATACTTTAAAAGCTAGGTACTCCTCAAGGAAATTTTGCAACTGCCTGCCTTTATATTTCACACATTTCCAGATCTGCTTATGAAATCTTGCCCCTCTTAATCCTTTTTGAGAAACTAGTTTATGAATCGTATTGCGATTTGAAACTCAATCATCTGGGATTTTATCTTCAAACAATCTCCTCACAACCTAAGTGAACTCTATTTAGATATCACTAGTCATAAACAATTGCTGTGGAATAGAAAGGTAGGTGTAGTATTTGCCTTTTAGTATTATTAGCAGAATTTACTGAAGGGTTAAACATGTGTTTTTTTTAATTGTTCAAATGACATTAATCGAGTGACTTGGGACTTAAGGCCAACGTAGCAGTTCGACAAATCCCAAATCATGTAGCCCGGCCGGTCTTTAGCGATGGCCCCCCACCATTCTGTCGGTATTAAATTAACTTAATGAGCTGGTGTAGGGAAAACAATTATATATTAATAGAGTTTAATGTCCGTTTTAACTCTGTAGCATCAAAGGTAGTGGAAATCGCGCGATACATAAGACGATATGATTATGAGAAAGGAAAAGAATCGTTCCAGACTTAATTACGGATATCTCCACGGCAGTTGCCAGTGATGAGAACAGAGAAAAACAAAAACCTCGTTCCAAGAGGTTTCGAACCACAAGCCTCTTCCTCACGAGTCCGTATCTTAGGGATTTCGAACATCCATTTCAGATGTTAGAAATGCATTTACTAAACAAAGAAGTTGAGTTTGTTTCGGAATGTAGCTTAAGATGATACTATAACGGTTTCCGAACTTTCTATGCGCCCTTAGAGTTCCGTAATTTTAAATGATATCTATGTAGTTATCGTCGTTCTTCTGCATATACCTAATTCATGATTTGCAGCCATTTTTATTCACTGTTAGGTGAACAAAATTATGCTTTCAGTCAAGCCGCTCCAGAACTGCTGAAAAAAGCAAATGTCTCTACTTCAAAACAAAAAACAGAATTCTGGGCTCCACAAATATTTAATTTAAGTATTCCCACTAATCAAAGTTGCCCTTCTTCCTTCGTTAGTTCTTTTGACTAAATTTGCAATTTTTATTCGTAAACATTACACATTACCAATCGAAGAGTTTGCTTCGTAGAAAATGCAGAAAAAAATTAGAACGTTTGTCTTTCTTTGGTCCCCTCCTTTTTAATTTCATATAGCTGTTCTTTGTTGCTTTCGCATCTGAAACCCGTTCTTCCCTTCAAGGAAAGTTTTTGCAGGCTAGGAACGAAGAGACGTCATAAGATAAATTACCCAAACGTTTTATATGCATGGGAGACGTTTTGCACTGTTGCAAACAGTCAAATATTTTGTTGTGTTTGTACAGTAGTGCATTAGAATAGGACATTAGTTAAACAAAATTTACAGAAATAACTGTAGACAACGGCAACCATGAGAAAGACACTGGTTGTGAAAAAAAAAGCAATTACGAAAACACTGAGTAAGAAACCCTGGAAATAGAGCAACATCCAAATAAATAATAGAAGATAAGAAGTTTTTACATAAGATAAATATACACCACAACCGTGACACCCTTAACCCATCCTATCTGTAACCTGCCTCTCCAGTCTCTCCTTGAACGTTTATTGCAGCTCGCTTTATTTCATAACATACCACTGGTAATGTTGAATGCAGTAGTTAGCGAAAGCTTCATTTTGCACTTTCATTTAAACCATCTACCGCAGATATATAGCCGGGAATTAATGGTTCTAATAAATATCAACACCGGCCGTGAAAGCCTAAAGAATTGTCCTTTATATACATTCATAATGGAAAATTGTTTTGAATGCTGCAACTAGAAGAACATGGTAAACATTCAACATGACAGCTCTGCAATGCATGCGGCAATAGTTTCGCCATCAGAGTGACAGCGTGGAGGAGATCCCATGGGTGCCTAACAGTCCGGATCTAAATCCTGTGGGAAAATGTGCGGGCGGAGGTGCAGCAAGGTGTAAACAGGTGTGCACCTTGAGAGACGGCGACCCAGGAATGTACATGAGTTATGGGAACTCGTTTCAGATATTTCGGATGACGCTGTCTTGTTGAGTTGATGCAGTGTTACAGACATATATTTTTGCACTGTATGCTAGGTCCTAAAATTCTTTGTTGAGTATTGTTTCCTATATTTTATTATTAATGGGAAGTAGGTTAGTTTGTTTTGTTTAATAATTTATTTTGTGTTCAAAAAGAACATGTGTAGATACTTTGCAAATACATTTATAAGGGCTTATTTCATTTCCTAAAATATATATTTAATATAAGTTATATTGTATACAAGTTCATAAATAAATGCTTAATAACAATAGAATTAATAAGGGCTTAACTCTCCCTTAGGCTGTCGGTTCTGATGGCCTAGTGGTAACCATACTTGCCTCATAGACCCAAGATCGCGATTCGATCCCGGCCAGGGTTGATGGATTTTTTCGGGCGTAAAAATCCTAATTATGACTTCCTTCGGAAGGGAAGTGAAGCCCTGGATCACGTGTCGTTGATTTATGGCACGAAAAAAAATCTCAAGCCTGAAAGAAGAGGACTCTGAGCAAAAGTGATCGGCCGTTTCACGCCCTGAATTGAATGGGACGCTGATAACCTGAGATGTTAAAGAGAGTCCGTAAATAAACCAAATCAACGAACATCCCGTAGTCTCACTCCTTATAGTAGTTTTTCAACGCGATTTTGTGGTTTTTAGTTAACGCCCAAGTAAATGCCTTAGCATCACACTAAATGAGAGTTGAAGCGATTGGCTGGCCATCTGCCCGTCACCTCTATTATTGGGAAATTAAATTAGAATGGTTTGTATACTCCAATAATAATAATAATAATAATAATAATAATAATAATAATAATAATAATAATAATAATAAGAAGAAGAAGAAGAAGAAGAAGAAGAAGAATAGCAAGAATAATTTACGTTGAATGAAAATCACAGTTAAAGTAACTATAAGTACAACTTGGTACAATTAGTATTTAAGGAAAGATTATAACCGGTCATCGACTAGTACCTCCGCACTCGGGTGATGTGCACCGCACAACAGAAAGTTGGTACTTCTACATTTCTGACCTCCCTTCCTTCGTTCAAAACCGGGTTTTAGCACGTAATTTGTTGTGAAGTTTGGGCTTTGTAATGTGTGCTTGCCTTGGTGGTTAAGCAATAACTATACTTTTGGCTCGCAGTTCATGTGCTGCTTCCCTAGTAAAATCTTGGCTACACATTGACTGCGGAGGAACTTCTCAATGACCCGTTATTAGCTGTTATTAATGTACTGCTGATCAGCTATTTTATAACGAAAACTGTAGTTCCTTTACGTGCATGATGATGCACAAGGCTAGTTGAGGCATAAACAGCTGTAATGCACCAAGATTCGGTACAGTATGCTTTGATGCATAACTGATTTGGGCTAAAGTAAAGATCGCTATTCACATCGCCAAGAGTTTACCTCCAGGAGTGTAGAGTGCCCGATTGTCCAATGCCTAATCAACTTTGGCGCAAGTAAACCGCATTGACAGTTATTCATAGTTATCACGTAATAATGGATGATATTCTTTCAGCACTTACAGCGCAATAGATACGAGCTTCACTACGGGCGTTTCATGAAAACCAGATGGTGTTGTGCTCACAAAAATGACAGCTTAATTTTCCCTTCTTAAATGTGGTTCGACACCCAGGGGGAAATTAGTTTTTTTCGCAGAATCTATAGCACGAATGTAATACACCGTGTATTAATGGACGAAAGTTTTACAATTTCGCTCTATACAGAAAGCTTGCTTCTTAATTTTCCCAAAAGACTTTCTATTTGAATACAGTATTCTCCAGGACTAGCGCTCTTTGGATAAGAACATGACACTTTTCCCATGATTGTGTTCCTCGCATGCGGAAATTTTCACCACGAGGAAAAAAATCTGCAAATTTGTGTTGGCTTAGGAGATTCCATGAGAGCATATTAACCATGTGCATACAAGGTTTATATAGCTTCATTAACATATTAGAAAAGAGATGCTCGAACGGTTTTCAGAACAATTAGTAGTAATAATGGACGTTTTATTACATATTTTAGAAAACATTCAAATAAAACAAATATCGCATGGGCCTTACGGCCATACATACTAACGGCGTCCTTATAACAATCAAAAGGTTCATACACATACATACATACATACATACATACATACATACATACATACATACATACATACATCCATTCATACATACATACATACCCACACGTATATACACGTATCCATATATATATATATATATATATATATATAGCTTACATAAAAATATGCAAATACTTCTATATATTTACGCTTTCTATTAATTTTATATTCATATACATAAACATGAATGGAACCCTTACTCTTGAACCCCCCTTCCATTTACTCACACCCCCTCTCCAACTTCACAATTTCCAATAGTAGCTCAGAAGCGCGAATTGCGTTTAATTTTGAAGTATTTATTTAAAGGGGTTTAACACTGTTCTATCGAGAGGGATTGAAGAGAAAATAAGAGGAAACATTAGTATTAATATTCCAGTTTGTCACTACCATACACAAGCAGCCAGCTAAAGATATGTGAAATTGATTACTGAATCTTCAGCAATTTTTATGGTTAAGAACAAAGAGATGAGTATTGTTTCATGGGATATTAGCCGAGAGTATGCTGCATTATCTACCAAGATTTCGGCCATTCCAACTGAATTCATTGACTTGATTTTGTTACTTTTGAATTGCGTAATCTACGGACACTCTTTAACATCTTAGGTCATCAACGTCCCGTTTAATTCAGGGCGTGAAACGGCCGATCAATTTTACTCAGGGGTCTTTTCTTTCAGGCCTCAGGCTCTTTTACGTGCCGTAAATCTACTACAAGGGATCCACGGCTTTACTTCCCTTCTCAAGGAAGCCACACCTAAAATGTTTACCCCCGAAATAATCCATCGACTCTGGCGGGGATTAAACCCGCGATTGAAAGAGGCAAGTATGGTAACCATTAGACCACCAGGACCGACCTTGAGAAAGGCCACAATTCCATTATTTCCAATCCCTTGAGAGATAAAAAGCTTTAACAAAGAGATATTTTCGTAAAATTAAATAGAGTCGAGGTACTATATAAATACATTTAATACATAAAAGAAAATTATTGTACTCAAATGATGATATAAACTGAATATTTCTTTCAATAACTTTAAAAGATGTTGTAATAAATATATTTCAGGGCATTAAATGATAATTAAAATAAAATAATAAATATTGTATATTTCTGCTAAAGCACGGTTTAAAGAAAAATCGCTTAAAGTATTTATGTACTGCGGAGCCTCAAAAGTACATACGAGAAAAGTAAAATGTTTGTTACATGTACAGCTAATATGCTTCAGAATATTTCATTTAAAGTTTTTATTGTACCCTACAACCAATAATCTTAATAATTGGCTGTCTCTGGAGATTGCATGGGTCATCTCTTAAACCTTTATATAATATTGAATAAGCCTGTTACCAATTTGTAAATGTAATGCCTTTTCTTTTCATTAAAAAAACTTTTAAAAAATGTCATCTATAATGTAACCATAACTATCACAAATGATGAAATATTTGTCACGGTGCTGCAAAAGATCTCATTTTATAAGCCAGTGCCAGAATTACTGTATGCAAAATGAAAAAAAGATGAGTAATTAAAGTTACCTCTTACTTTTGAAAAACGCCGTATTTCTAAGTTCAGTAACAATGTACTAAAAGAATTTTATTGCTCTTTGTAAAAGTTGGCTCAAGTCAGATACTATCAAGTACAATTTCAGATTGCTCAACTATACATAGAAAATATTAAACTTGATAGCTAAGCAAATTGAAATTTAGCGAGTAAAATAGTTTAGATAAATTTAGTTAGAATTGCTAATAGATATTTTCTTTGCATTGTTTGATGGTTTTGGTCTAAGGGTATTTTCCTTTCTCTCTCCTTCTCTCTCTCTCTCTCTCTCTCTCTCTCTCTCTGTCTCTCTCGTGATGATAGTGGCTCGAGCGTGGCGTTGGTGCGTTGACGTCAGGACCACTATGCCATCGGCACGGAAGTTAATTAGGTGCGCTGTAAGCCTAAATGAACTAAATATCACTAGATTTTAGACGGATATTACATCTTAATCTTCTCGATCGAATAGAATATACAAATGCTAATCCCCTGTTTCACCAGCACCTAATTTAATTCCGGTGACGTTTTCGAATGCCAAAGTATAAACAATGTGAGAGTTTTTGGAGTGGAAAAACGTTTCACAATTTCCATAACGTAGCTGTATTATTGCATGGGATGTTCATGTTGGCAATGTCATCCCAGTAATTGTAATCATGCTTTTTCATATGGTCAAGAGATGCCCCTGCTAGTTAAATACATGGATATTCCAGAAAAGCTGGGATTTCGAAGGGGACCAAACGAAGAAATATGAGTTCTGTTCGTCCACTGTTGCAATTTTATTCCCTGGTGTAATATACAAAAGCCTCGTCAATTGCGGAGCACCCCGTCCCTCTATATTTACTGTGCAAATAATCATGAAGGAAGATTATCCATCCATTGAAGCGACTCATAGATAACATGCGAGTTAGATCATATGTCCATTCCAACAAAGCACGCAAATGTGACGCATTTCTGTGAGCCATGAAATCCAGCGGATTTCGTTGTCCTATGTCGCAGACAGCTTACCGTTTACACCCTGTTATTTAGTGGTGATTTCGAACCAGCGAGGGAGAGGGTCGACATGCATGTGCGGAACAGCGGAGTTTTTTTTGGTGGGTGAGGAGAAGGGATGGTGTCGTTTTGCCGGGATTAGCATCACAGTATTGGAAAGCAATCACCGCAGAGGTATGTGAATGTGTGCGCATGCGCGTGCCTCTCTGGTTTAATCTAGTCTGTTTTATTGTAAACAGACTATATAAATAAAATACGCTAAGCAATTCCCTGAACGATGTTTTTTGATCCTGTCTTGCTAGCGATATATTTAGATGCTCTGTACTTTGCATGGTTGTGAATTTTTATGCATATTATGCCCATCAAACAATGCAAGCAGAATAACGATAAGTTTATGTAAATGTTTACGCTCTAACTGTTATTTCTCATACTTATTTTGAAATATCTATTTGAACATGAGTAAACGTGAATTTAAAAAAAATAAATTAGAAAGAATAATCAACTCGTTTAAACTATAACCTGCGACATAGTTATCTAAAGTACATTCTTTTATTTAATATATATAGTTAACATTAACCATATTTACGAGGGATTCACCACACACTTCTACTCATCCTCTTAATTTGGTTATTTTTCTCAAACTAGTTCCCGTTGGAAACAATGCACCTGTCCCAGCAAGTTTACAAAGACATGCTGGACACCAGTCTTTGCCTCCGCAATCTTCACACGGAGCTAAATCTGTAGAGGAACACGCCTTACATTGGTTTTTGTGAGATATTCATTAACAACATTTGCAATGTCTGGCCGTGCATTATCGTGGTGATATGGCCTTACAGAGTGTTCAGGTACTACATGCTGGTAAACCATTCCTTGAATATCAAAAAAATGAGATAACCATAACTTACCCAGCAAAACCAAACATGATTGCTTTTTGGATTGGTGATCATGGAGATTCCAAGTAGAGAGTTTTGCTCTTTGCTCTTAGGAGCGAAATAATGCAGGCAAGTTTCATTTGAAGGAAACTCTTCATTTTTATGTAGCTTCAACTTCGGCTGCAAGCAAACCTCACGCGAATGTCCTTTTGTTCCGGAATCAGCAATCTTGGAAACAAACATGTCTCATGTGCACCTTTCCATGTTATCCAGTTAAATATTCAGAAATTCCCAAAGTTTTCTCTTAATTTTATTCCACGTTTCTCCCTTACCATGGCAGTGACGATGTTACTGTTTTCATGGATTACAGCACAAACTGGAGTGTCCTTTGAAATATTGTCTCCCCTCTTTAAACATTTTAAACCATCCTCGAGCTGTGCTATACGGAAGAACAAATTCTCCATAGTCCCAGTGCATAGGCTTCAGCTGAAGATGTGTTGAGACGAAAACAGAATTTCAGAGCAATAAATAATTTGTAAAGCTCATCTCATTTTGCTATAGGCGAAACTTAACAGGTTTCAACTTGCACACCTCTCAAGGAGGGAATTGTAAGTGACACCAATGAAACTAATACACCTAAACATTGCGCAATAAAATATTATATCATTAAAATTTAGCGCAAAAAGTTATGCATGCAAAAAATTAGGATATTTTTTTATTGAACAACCTTCACATTTCTCTGTAGTGCAAGGGTTTTTGAACAAGTTAATAAAGGAAATGTGACATGAAAGAAATGAATATGAGTTTGCATTAATGTACGCAGAGAATTTTTATGTCGGGGGTTGGCCACCTGATACATCAGCGTTCATAAATACATAATGAATGTGTGCGTGTTAAAAATATTAAGACGTTTGTAGTACAGTTTCTGAAATTTCCACGTATTGTTAATAATATTATAAGAATTTAGGTCATAACTAAATAAGTACCTATGTCTTTCATTCTTATGTCAGTGAAAGTAAATCTTAAGAGGAAAGTCAGCAACAATTTTCAATTAATGGAATAAAGTGAATTAAGAGTAATACTTCTAAATTCAGTCGGTGTACATGAGAATTACATATTATTTAAAATAAAAAGCCCGTAGGCTATTTATAAACTTCCATTCCAAAATTAAATCAAGTATCTGGGAGCATAATAAACCGTTGATAAATAAGACTAAAACATTATGTTTGATCTGTTGTATTACAATATCAGAAAATCCTCTCTCTCTCTCTATTTTGTTAGGAAAGATTCCGGTTTAATGTACAGTGCACATATTTAACCAACAAGATGATACACTTAAAATAGCCAATCTGAATAACACGGCCATTTTTAATAATGGAAAACATTTCTTTAGGCAAATATTGTTTGGCTGGAAGGGGAACATCATTTTATTAAATGCATTGATGTGCTTTATTATTCATCTTTTAATAATGTGTTTGAAGGGGTATACAAACCATGTACTTGAGTCATTCGAAGTGTTGAAGGTCAATGATACTTTATATATGGAAAGAAATCAAGCATTTGGGTAACTGACGTAATTCGAAGTACATTTTCAAAACGGTGGCCTTGAGCATCGATACATACTGTAAAGGGATTCTGTGCGGACAATTGCATCTGGGCTTGTCATAGAACAAACAAAGACAATCACGAAGCTGTGGCACGATACAATTGCACTTAGCTATATTCCCCAAAAGGAAAGCACTCTAAACGTCTGAATAGCTTTAGGAAGAAGTCGTCTATTTGCTACTGCAGCATACCACACATTGAACAAAGATGTACAAAGGAAATTGAATGTTTGTTTACGTTCGATTAGTAACGTATTGATTGCAGATGCTCAGGCTTACATTACAATTGGGCAGAGCAGTTAGCCAATTTCTTGAAGTGAACTGTTTCTCTTAGTCATTGACCACCATCTTGAGTATATGCTTGATAACACATGGCAAAGCTCATAGTTATCAATGAATACTTTTATTTTAATTCTTACAACGCACGGGTACTGCAAACCTAATCTTCATAGATTCCTCAGGAGAAATAAATGTAAAGGGAAGAAAGGACCCACATTTAAATGGTTTTTTATTTATTGATTTGATTTATTTATGGACTCTCTTTAACAGCTCAGGTAATCAGCGTCCCATTCAATTCAGGGCGTGAAACGGCCGACAAATTTTGCTCAGAGTCAGGCTTGAGGTTCTTTATCGTGCCGTAAATGTACGACACGTGACCCATGGCTTTACTGCCCTTCCGAAGGAAGCCATACTTAGTATTTTTACGCCCGAAAAAATCCATCGATCCTGGCCGGGTTTGAACCTGCGATCTTGGGTATAGAAGGCAAGTATGGGTACCATTACACCAGCAGGACCGACATTTAAATTGTGATAACCATATCTCTATTTAAAGGATTAGAGGAGAAATAATCATTTATTTTCTTGTTATACATAACAATTAGAAAAGAATAGGCGTATTCTAATAATCGGTTTTGTGTTTGCACTGCTATTGCTACCAGTTGAAAATAGCAAATAAAGTGTTCAAATCTCAATGATTTGTTTTCTTTCCAGAGATATGGAGGGTCTAGTTTCATACTGATTTAGTTACATTATTTTAATTAAATGTTTCATGAAATAATCAATAGTAGTAATATTAGTACTTAGTAATGTAGAGAGCTTTTAGACTCCTGCATTTCAACCATAGGCTTTTTGTGCAACGAAACCATTCGTAGGAGTTCGAACTCTGTATTCTTAATGTCAAGAGTCCTTACTTCCATGTGAGGATCGTCCATATTATTATATGGCTACGAGCCGCAGAGTTGAGATCTCTTCCCCTCCAGAGTCTCACATTTTAAAACTGCTTCGCAGTTTCGTAATATTGTTTACAAAGCCTGCAAGTGGGTTCTCCTCGGAAAAGCCTCATTTTCTGGGGATATTTCCTGAAATGTCCATATCCATTAATTAATCTCACCAATCATCTTAACTTCCTTCTGTCGAACTTCAGAAGTATTTTAGTAAACGTGAGGCTAGGTCCATGACAAAGAGTTTGCCAAGAGTTTGTTCGCGATAACTGGAATCATTTCTTGTGCTGAACCCTGGCCCATAACTTTATTGCGGTTCTGCTACGGATTGAATAACACGGCAGGTTGGTTCAGGCCCAAAGCAAGAGCTGGATGCTCCCTTCTTGGCCAGTTTGTTTGCTTCTTTATTCCCTATCAACACCTCGATGGCCTGGCACCCACCTCATGTACACTGAACCATGACAGAACCATCAGTGTTTGAAAACAGTCCCAAACCAGTTTTGAATTAAATTGGTAAGAAGCAAGTGCTCGAAGAGCAGCTTAACTGCCAGAAAGGATCAAAATTGCTTACTTTGGCAGCCTTTTTTCAATGCCCTTTTGATTGCAGGTCAAGATTGCAAAGATCTCTGCCTGAAAGACAGTGTGGTATTTCCCAAGACTTAAACTAATGTTTGTCTTGGGGGCCTTCACGGTCTAGTCCAGCCACAGCTTTGTTTTACAATCGTGAGCCGTCAGTGTACCATATTAGTATCCATGGACAACCTGTGGTATTTGTCTGTATGAAATAACTACATTATTTCCAATATAAGAAGACAGAGTATGCAGAATTCTTTTTCTTAAAAGCACAAGACAATTTCTCCTTAGAATCCAATATTACTTCAAGATAGATTGTACTTGAACCTTGGGGATAGTTAGATTCCTTAAGCAAAAGAAGTTTATTAATTTTATTAATTAATACTTATCATAAAGACAACATTATTGAAATTGTTCTACCAAAATAACACACAAACATGCGTTACAACAAAATCGTTACAACCATTCTTAAAAGGGTTATATGTTTTATTTTGATGTTTGTGCAAGCTTTTATACCGACTAAATAAAATAAACTTATGTTTAAAATTACTGTTCAAGAATAAATCCTTTAATAAAGAGCAAAAGTCTTTGAAGACTAAAATTTTTGGTCAAACTTTTTTCAATCATATTTACCATTAGTACATACGTTTCGTTGCCGAATGCTTCTAGTTGACGCCTTAGAGGAAATTACCAGTTACAAATTAGTTTTCTAACTTGAGTTAAGGTCGGGAGTGATGAAAAGTGTGCCTGCCGCATTGGAAAGTTGTTTTGCATCTGGAGACTAATGAGGATGGTTCACAAGTGTACGAAAGCACCCCAACCTTCCTTTTATTAAAAAGTAAAAGTACTCAAAGTTTGCTTCGAAGGCGGAAGAAGGGGGCTTTTGGGGAAAAAATATACGTTTTAGCAGAACTTTAAAATGATCGGAAATTGATAGAAGCCTATTTCGTGTTCACGCCACACCTTCGAATGTGGGAGTATTTTTTGCATTATGGTGTTTTGCGTATATTTAGTACGAAGGATATTAGATGGGGGTTAAGGGAAAGTTTTTCCTTAGTTGTTCTTTGGTAGATAGCTAATTTCGTTCATATCCTGTCCTCTCCCCTCGCTTGATGTAACCAATTTCAGAATATTGTGAAGGTTTTTATGCTCCCCTCATTTACTCTTCAGATAAACCTGAGACCCAAGCCAGTTTTACCTACACGTCGACTTAGGCAATTTAAAAACCATAACATTTAAAAGCAAGTGCTTTGGAGTTATAAGCTTATTCCTTTATTATACCTATTCTGCTTATTTTACACGGTGCTTTACCTCGTACTCTAGTGAATTTCTCTGATTATACTAGGAGAGAAACTACCTTGTGATTGACGTTTTTACTGCCACGTGGCCGCGCCAGTACACTGTTGCCACATCTCATTATTCGCTATCCGTCTTCAGCGGCTGCACTCCAAGATCATCATGACCTTCTTCTTCCTGCTTCTATATAATTTAAAAAAAATGTTTTACACTCCATATTTATCCTTGGTATAGTATATATTTTTACGTGTATGACAAAAATTCATGTCCTTACATGATTGAACAATTTATCTTAAATATTTCCCATAGTTATGATTTCAAAATTATGGAAATGGTAGAAAATTTGCCTTTAACTACAACAGAGTCAACGTAGTGTCATCTAACGATAGAAAGCATTAGCTGGATTTGGATACATTGGCGCAGAGGAGTAGCGCATATGAAAACAAAGGGTACGCACAGGAAAATGTGCACTGTTGATGAAAAAAAC
The DNA here is from genome assembly GCA_030762175.1 of Metallyticus violacea. Classification (NCBI taxonomy): domain Eukaryota; kingdom Metazoa; phylum Arthropoda; class Insecta; order Mantodea; family Metallyticidae; genus Metallyticus; species Metallyticus violacea. Next base: position 49,759,902 of record CM060831.1, read on the forward strand.
CTAAGAATCACTTTTGTTTGATGAATGATACAAAGCGCAATCACTTTCCTTAATAAAACACTTGCATACAAAAATTAGGTCAGTACACGAAATCGAAAACGCCTTGCTACTGAGTAATTCTAAACTTTCTAACCCCATAACTGTTTCAACGTCGATGTTGTAATGCATCTGAAGATAATTTGTTTTTGTTACCTGATTACACGATAATGGTTTTGTTACCTGCTAAGTCGCCGGCATAAACACGGCCCAACGGCATAATCACAAACTAATTTCTCTCCACTACTATAGAAACTAATATTTCGTCCACTTTAAACATATAGACCACATGGTGGCAACCTTTCATCTGCACGTTTACTCCGAGTTTTACAGTGTTAATATAAACGACCGGTTAGACTGTTTTATCTCTTCGCTGTCACTTCTATCCTAATGTAAATATAATCATGCTGTGCAGCTCTTTTCCATTGGCTCTAGGACGACTAACACCCCTCATGTTATGCGCGGTAGTCCCTAAAGGAAACTACAGTTTAAATCTTAATAAGGGGCTAGTTTTGTAAAACGCCGACAAGGAAATCTGTGACAAGATTATAGTGCAGAATGATTATTATTGTAGTTTGTGAATAGTAACCAGAACTTTATGCATCATCTGTTTGTAGGACCCGTAGTGCTACTTAACCAAATCATTGCCATGCACCGCGGAGTGATACATGCGTATTTGTTTACGTTAAGATAGAAGTTGCAAACAATGCAGCATAGAATGTGGGGTGGTCCGCGTTCAACTCCATCGGCCTTATGTGGAATTTGTAGTGAACCGAGCGATATCTTGGCATGTATTCTCCGAGTTCTGTGGTTTACCCTGCAATTCCTGGTGAGCAAGTGAATTAGCTTGAGTACAGCCCATCTCCTGTAATTTTAGTATCATATAAAATTGCTTCGGAGCTTGTAAAGTCTGTTGTTAATTGTAACACTAAATACCCATTTGAATCATGTGACTTTTAAAACAGTTTATATATCGGTAGAATAACTAGCACAATTGTTCTTATTTCTTTCCGACGCAGGTCACTTTGGTCGGTTTCAGATCAAAATCCTGTTCTATATACCTCTTTCTTGAGATCGAAATTTAAAGCTGTTTTGATATTCTGTTTTTTTTTTTTTTTTGGGGGGGGGGGATCTCCAATTGTTTCATATTTATATTTTGTCCTAGCAGTGTTCAATTTTTCCATATTTTAATTACTTGTCTTATTTCGCCGTTTCCTTTTATATCTAGTAATCATTACATAGTCTGTAAAAGTATTGCAATGATGTTACAGTCATTTCATCAACTATCCCGGATTAGACCCTATGGCCTGTTCATGAGCGTATATTTGTCAATCTTGTTCCAGGTCCTTTCTTAATTCTCTCTTCTTTTGGTTTGTATTTAAAAAGCACGAACTCCTAGCTTAGGAAGTGTGTTTTTATCCATTCTTTGGCAATTTTTTTCTACTACTAATTTATTTAAAGTATGCCTATTTAGCATTTCTCTGATATTGTCACGTCTTTGTTTTTCTAACAGAGTGAACCCAGCTGCTGATCTTAAAAATCTTAGATCTTTCGTTGACACTTCTGTTTAATGTCAGTACTAGTAGCCGTAGATTAGAACTGGAACCGCCACCACCTTATAAACTAAGTTTGATTGATTTATTTATTTATGGGCGCTCTTTAACATCTCAGGTCATCAGCGTCCCATTCAACTCAGGGCGTGAAACGGCCGACTAATTTTGCTCAGAGGCATCTCTTTCAGGCTTGAGGTTCTTTTTCGTGCCGTAAATGTACGACACGGGACCCACGGCTTTACTTCTCTTCCGAAGGAAGCCATACTTATACTAAGTCTCCTCTCCGATGTATTTCCTCAGAATTCTCCTAATTTTCCGCACATCACTCTAAAAGTGTTTAGTTTGTTTTTATTGTTTAATTGGTTTACATATGAGATGAAATTGCCTAAATAATTAAAATTAGTAACTTGTTCAATAATTTTTATCTATCTCCATTTTATGTTGCGTATGAGGTATAACTAAAAGAGTCGTTATTTTCTTCTTTCCAATAGATATTTTAAAATATAAATCAATATATTAAGTTTATAAAACATTTTTAATTCCTCCTCCAAGTCACTCACAAGCACCTGATTGGTTGCAAATACCAATTTTTAGTTCTTTGTTTTCAATATTTATTCCTTTGGTTTTGTTTTCATCTACATGTTAACGGCGTCGTTCATGTACAAATTAAAAAGAGCTACGATAAAGACATCCCCGTCTAACTCATTGGCTTAAATTTATTATCCCTTGACATATCTGTAATGTAATTTTATTAAAATCATGCATACTTCACTGCTGTTAATTGATTGTATAAGCCTTGTTTTGCCATCATTTTCCACAACTTACTTCTGTTTACAGTACCAAACACTTTTTCATAATTCAAGAAGTATATGAACGGCCTAATCTAAATCCATTTTGTTCTTTAATATTAGTGTTTCACCGGGTTTAATGTTGTTTGTAATTCTTCTAATTCATTGGACCTATCTATATATTGGCTATTATTGCTAGCACTGTCTATTTTATCTTCTTGCTTATTAGTACAAAGATTTCTATAGAACGCGAACATTTCTCTCCGTGTCTTAAGAACCAGTATACCTGTGTCATATTCTAGTTTATCCTGATGTTTAATTATTTTATTTTATTTCATATATTCTATATTAATCACAATTTTTCTTTTTAATCTCATAATTTCTTTTTAAGCTAATGCAGATTTTACTTTATATTTATGCAACTATTTTCTGTTATTGTTTGTAAATATCAAAAGTAGTTTTTTCAGTAAAAATAACAATGAATGCAATAATGTTATTTTACAATATATAGTGTTCGCTTTTTTAATGTTATCAAGTGCAGTGAACCTTTAACGTAATCAAATAATCATTTAGTTTTTAAATTAACTTGATATACCTCTCTCTAATATTTTCAAGTTAAGAGATATAATTTGATATAACGCTGTAATGCCCTGTATTAATAGCCTCGCATATCCTCTTAATGTGTTTCATTTGGTAAGACTTGCTCAGATGTGCTTCTCATTATATGAGCGTCAAATTTGATTGCTAGGAATGGTCGATACGGTGAACGCAAGGCAAATGTGAAAATCTATGCTGTAGTAAAAGTTTTGGTGTTTTCATTAAAACAACGTGTTATTGAATATTATATAACTTTGTTCTTTATATTCCAGTTTCCAGAACTATTTTATTTCTAATTTTAGCTCTTGTAACTATTTTTAAAATATCAACAATCCCTTTGGCTTATAAATTTGAAACTTTGTTTCTCCATGTTAAAGAAATTTAAAGATCAGACCCTGTTATAAAGTCATCCTTTGTTTTCTTTAAAATGAAGAAACGAAACTTAGCAAATAATTTATCATTCCTTCCGCTTTCCCTGTCTCTGGGTTTTCCCGGTTTTTCTGGATTCATCATCAATGCTAAATGCCGGGGATATATTCTAAACTTAGGCCTGGAACACTTTCTTCCTTGAAAAAAACGTTCTTTTTCCATCTTGCAATTTCATTTAATGAATCACCAATGCTCACCATCTTATTTTAAAAAATGATATATATATCACATTAATGTAGCCTTGTTTTGAAGCATTTGTGTTAATGGGTTCAAGCAGCTTCCGCTTGTTATTTAACTGAGACAAGTGGCGACGAATTGCTCGTCTCCAGATGTAACAGCTTTGGAAGTCATTATTCTTTTGGTTCCCTGACATTTAATGTATCCATGCCATTGAACAGTTAGAATTGCAGGAATACAGATTTAGCACAATCAGTATGTTTCTTTCCCATCTTTTTTGCATTCGGTAAACAGTATGAATATCAATAGTAAGTTCTTCAGCATTGTTGCAACTGTTGTTTCCTGAATGATGTAAACAGAGTCTTAGCTGGCATCTGTCTCTAATTGTGGAGTAAAGAAATATGATGCCTGTTATGTGGAATCTATTTTGGTAAACCTTGGAAAAAATGAGACTAAAACGGACTATAATTACTTTCATCGGAACTGGAACACACCGTAATTTTTCAAATGATGAGAAACAAAGTGTAGTTTGTTCTACTAATTTCTTTTCCCTTACCTGTTCTTTTTAATTCGGCGAGGTTTCTCTTTACAGCTGCAAGGTAACCTATCTCTCTCTCTCTCTCTCTCTCTCTCTCTCTCTCTCTCTCTCTCTCTCTCTGCCGCAGTAAAAACATCATGTCTTCTTCCAGTCTTATAGTTTGTAGAGCACTGCCTTGCTATATAGTTTGCCTAAGTTGTTTTTAAGCTTCTCTTCACAAACATTAAAAATCGCTTCAGTCTTCAGTTTTCTCCCCTCAAAATATGTTAATGTTGTTTTATACACGCGGAAGTTATCTTGTCAATATTCTTGCTTTTCCCCAAAACATCTCGCACTAACAAGATTTGCGTTTTCACAGACTTTTAATTTAACTTCCCCTTATGTCATAAAGTGAAACAACATATTCGACGGTAACTTGTGTCCGGTTATTTGGTGATTTACGTTTCATACCTAAAACACACATTCCTTGGCCTGCACAATTTATGCGACATAATGTAAGTGTAATGACGCGCAAATACACGTAACACTGCTGGGTACCGAAGAGAAATTACCTACACAGCATAGTAGCACGTGTGCCAACCGTTCCTGGCTGGCTTGACCGCAATGCTACACTTTCGAACTTGTTTTCCCATTTTCACGCTCAGGTCAGCACAAGTTAAAAAAAAAAGTATATCTTTATTATGATGTGCTTTTCTGTACTCAAAAACACAATGGGTAGGTTTGCATTCAAAAACTTTTGATTTCAACAAAATAACACACTAATATAGGTTTTTTATATTTGTTATATTTTTGACGTTAACTAAAAATAAATGTGGTTCCGCACATTCAGCTTCTTCCTAACTATAGGACTGTCCTATAGTGAAAGCAATTTTTAAATTGAGCGTTTCTGTCGGTTTGTTAGATTGCGGTACCTGAAATTTAACATCTTTGTATTGCGATTAACGATTGTCATTTTTGTGTATTGTTATCAGCTAAAATGGAGCGATATACGAAGTATCAATGCGTCCAGATTCTGAAAGTGCAATTTTAGTACGGCGAATGTTATGCGGAGACCGTTCGAAGTCTTCGTGAAATTTTAGGTAGAAGAAATGCGCCTAACGCGTCAACAATGTAGAAATTTGAAGATACAGGATCAACAGAACATCAAATAGCCTGGATGTTCTCGTCGATAGGTAAAGAATGTTGCCCTCGTCAGACTGAGCGTTGCTACGAGTCTAATGAAGTCGATTCGCCGCCGTTCTCAACAATTAATCATTCTGAGGAGCAGTTTGCAGCGATTTTTAACAAAATATATGCATTCCTTTACGGTTGAAATAATACAAGAGCTGAAACCGATGCACCGTTTGCAGCGTCTAACATTTAACTCTCTCGCAACGGCGATAAAAATAGTCACCGAGATCGTGCGATTTGACCTCATGTGGCAATTTTTTGTTGAGGCATGCAAAATCTTATGTTTAGAATCATATCTCAACCCAAGGCAGAAGTGTGACTGGAACTTGGCTCGGCGTAGCCACACCTGCTATATGTGCCATATTCTTGTTCAGAACGAGATTATACTTTATCATCCTAGCCCAATAATAATACTGCGTTTATGCAGGTTTCATATCATAACTGCCACTCTGCACTTTCTGATACTAACACACCATTTCCATATTTCAGCTTTCTAGCGTTAAGAATTGTCATTTTGAATTAGTTTGTATATAATTTTCCGCCTAGGGAAGATTTTCTCCCATGTCTCAACAGTTTAATCCGTTTAATTAATTTATCTTAGATTTGAATTAAGTCTTTGGGAGGATTCTTTCGAGAGCCCATAACGGTAGATTTTAATGCAGGTATAAATTATTTTCTTTTTGTACTAGTTTTTTTACAAGCTTGAAAAGTTAAGTTTATTGAAAAGTTGCGACTTATATCTATTTCACATTTCTAAAATGGCCAGAAGTGCCAGCATATCATAAACTGTATAACACAGGTTTGTTATTTTAAAATAATGTTTGAATTTACTTAAAAGATTAAATATATAAGGTAAGTCGGTGTAGTATACCGCAATTAAAGAATAATGCACATTATAAGCAAATGAATAATCACATTGCTATAAAATGCATACATTATAATATTCAAACAAGATGTACCGGAAATGCCAGTCTAGTAGTTGTTATTAAAGGTCACAACTTTGTTGTACTTTTATCCCCACACATGGGTAAGATGCCACTAGCTGTATAGGAAGTTTTCCCATGGAATGGGAGTTCAAATAACATAAAGCACTTAATCAATAAATATTGATCCATTTTTTAAAATAGAAGTTGTAAAAAGTATTCTTTTGGTATATTTTCAAATAGAAAGCAACATACATATTGTGAAACAAAAAAACAATATATTTTATCACTGACTGTTACTTGTCATCAAACGTTCTATAAAGTGAATTGTTTTATGTGTGTTGAAAAGTTCAGATAATTGATGCTTAACTTTGGCCATTTTCCATTTTTATCAGAGCAAAATGTTCAAAACGTTTGTGTTGAGAGTCTGTCCACAGTGGCTGATAAACTCTCTTGTTTTCATAAACTTTAGATCGCCGTCTGTTCTGTGTTTACACAGACTGATACCTATATAAACTATAAAAACTATGTATAAACTATAAAATATTTACACAAATCCTACGCCTAAACACAGCCATGTGTTGTACCCTAAACACACCGGAAAATGAAATATATATACACATTTTGTACTAAAATAAACCAGGTACTAAAGTAAAATGCGATACCTGCGCTGTAAATGAACGCATGGAGAACGTTCATGTTTTATATCATCTAAAACTTCCAAAAACCACATAGAAACAAACCACATGTTATTTGTTAACACAACAAAGGGAGCTAATAACGTGAAGGCATCCCTCGCTTGTTAGCAGGTTTGCACATGCATTTATTTTTAAATGTCTGTAAGAAACATGGATGTGTAAAATAAAGTCTAAGATAAGGTACAATGTTCATGCACTTACTCGTACACCTAGGCATGAGACATTTAAAGGTTGGAGATGATAATGATAGTTTTTAACCCAAAACTTTAAAATATTTTAGAACTAAAATTTATATATATTAAGGAAACATTGTTTAACATTTTCTGTTAATAAAATAGAGCAGTACAAGCCAACCAAATTCGCCTGTAATATGTGTAAAATTGTCACAACATTGATTTCCTTGTCTACAAATAATACTTACCATCGTGAAGATTTGGCCCTATAAAGTTTCACCTTACTTACAATATTGAGCTTAGTTTAACTATGCATGCTTCTGGGCTGACAAAAATATGTGACACATGGTACGTCACATCCTTTTGGTAGCCTGTTCCCAGCTAACTCTTTCCTAGTATTCCATACGATTTGCTACATAGATGAGGAAACTCCCAACCACCAATCAGATTAAAACACAAGACTTGCTTCTGGAAATTTCTGACAACCAATGTCGCCAACGATCATTCTTCTAACCCGATATTCTTTCCGCAAATAATTAACGAACATATTATGAAAATATGAACAGTGAATATGCTATAATATTTCTGAAACGCTTTCTTTTTATCGAAAGACATCTTCAGGGCACTTTGGTCGATATCGCACTGCAATCTCGTGCGCCTTCTGTTTCTATGCCTTTTATAAATTCCATATACAGCTTTACTGTAGAGAAATGAACAGTCATTAAAACAGAATACTAATTTATGACATCTCTGATCATAAATTCACGATCTTCCTCTTCCATATCGAAGCAAACCTAAACCATACCGTGACAGGTGACACTTCCAACAACTAACTGAAATACTCAGTAAGAATACAATATGTACTCGACGTTTTGCCCACTTCAGAATCTAAGTATTTTGCTTCACATTCAACTGAATGTCTTCTTTTTCCTTCTTGTCATTTTTAGAGTATTAATCCATCATACCATCACACCATCAATTGCTTGTAGACACTTTAAACATATATATGGAATGCACATGTTTTTAGTAAGATAAAATGACAGAGCTGCAATTTATCACAAATATGAACACTTATATAGGACAATAATATAAAATAACAAATTAATATTTGCTTAATCGAACCCATTTTCTAAACGAGATCGTGTAACTTATTTTATTCCTTGCCTTTAAAATGGCGTGGAACTTAAAAACGACTTTAGATATCTAAAGATCGACATTCAATATAGTAACAGATGTAATAATTTGAAACAATGCCTTTATGATATATTTAACATGTTTGATAGACGCAGCTTAAAGGAGAAGAGAACGATTGCCAGAAAAAGAGGAATTTTGGGGGGCTGAGTAGAAGAACAAGATCAAAGCACAAAGCTACCCTTCATTACCTGCATCTTGGTCCTCATCACAGTTAAAAAGAAAGAAAAGGAAAGGCAAAGAAAAAAGGGAAGCCTCAGTCTTGAGAATGCATCATCAGCGTTTTGGGTTCATTCACTTTCTCATATTGATGACGTGGTATGAAGCCATTTCTGAGAAGGGCGCCACCTCATCTCCCCTTGCCCAACCAGCACTAATGAATTTAGTGGCCTGCACCACATGGTCACCGTCGTGTTAAAAGGAAAGGAAGAAACAGAACACTAATCTCGTGAAGCGAAGGACTTCCTCCCCAACTCCACTTGATTAGGAGTTATATAGCTTGTCTGCTACTGGGCTAGCTAGTCATTTGTTAGATTCGGTGTGTTTTGTTCAAATCCTATCTTCCTTTCTTTCACTGTTCTGCTTCTTTCGTCTGCACAAGCAAAAATGAAGTTGCTGGCTCTTCTTGCTATCCTGTCTTAATTCTGCAGCATCTTTCTGGGTTTACTTCCAGCAGCGCCAGCACTTGCATTCAGTCATACATGTTTCAAGCTTATGTAACAGTACCACATTTATGTAAACCATACCACTTCTTAAAAAACAAGAACGTTCTAAGAAAGTAATGAATGAAATAATAATAAGACAAATCCTCCTCAGCAGTAGAAGCATATGCTGAATTCATGTAATTGCTGATCTCTGACAAAGTTGTAGCATTATCTTCATCACCAAGCTGTAATCTTCGAGACTATAGGAATGGAATGCTAACATCGGTCAGCCGCATTGCAATACAATTTCAAAAGTAATTGATGCCTTTGACGCCAGTGTATGTTGTGCAATTGAAATTGTAAAATCGCTTGCAACAGGTGATTTGTATGATGATTTACAGTTCATACAGAATAACTTTGCACACATATCTAATGCAATTAAACGTTTAGAGACACCAAATCATCAGTCAGATGTCTGATGCCCCAAACTTATAATTGTCCAGTATCGTGATATAATTGCAACATACGAGGTCTGTTCAAAAAGTATCGCGAATTTTGTGTTTCTTCAAAAAGTATTTATTTATTCATGAATATCTATTTTGTCCCCTTCAAAGTAATCCCCACCAGATATTATACACTTGTGCCAACGTTTTTTCCAATCCTCGAAGCACTTTAAAAAATCGCTTTTTGTGATCTTGTTCAGCTCCTCCTTCGATGCCGTCTTTATCTCCTCAATCCTGGCGTAGCGTCGTCCTTTCACGGGCCTCTTCAGTTTTGGGAACAAAAAAGAAAGAAAGAAAAAAAGCACAAGGGGCCAGGTCTGGGGAGTACGGTGGCTGCGGCATCATAAGTGTGTTGTTTTTGCCCAAAAATTCGCGCACAAGCAACGATGTGTGAGCAGGGGCGTTATCATGGTGCAAAAGCCTTTTTGTTCTTCCACAAATCCGGGCGTTTCTGGCGGATTGCTTCGCGCAAATTGCGTATAACTTGCAGGTAATATTCCTTATTGACCGTTCTACCCTGTGGTAAGAACTCATAATGCACCACGCCACTACAATCGAAGAAAACTGTAAGCAAAACCCTTCACATTCGACCGATCTTGGCGCGCTTTTTTCGGTCTTGGCTCGTGTGGCAGCATCCATTGGGATATTGAGCTTTAGTTTCCACGTCATAACCATAAACCCAGGATTCGTCACCAGTTATGACCTTCTGTAGCAAATTTGGGTCGTCGCGGACAGAGTTCAACAGCTCCTTAGCAACGTTAATGCGATGGTGTTTTTGGTCGAAATTGAGCAACTTTGGTACGAATTTTGCGGTGACCCGCCTCATGTCCAAATCATTGGTAAAAATCGAATGGCACGAACCAATCGATATGTTTAGGTCCTCAGCATCTTCTCAAACTGTGATTCAACGATTGGCCAATACTATTTTCTTCACTTCTTCAATGTTTTCGTCTGTTGTTGACGAGCTCGGGCGTCCGGGACGCTCTTCGTCGTTCACATCTTCTCGACCCTCTGAGAACACTTTGTACCACCGATAAACGTTGCTTTGATCCAAGGTAGCTTCACCATATGCCACAGTCAACATTCGGAATGCATCCGCGCACTTAATTTTGTTTTTCACACAAAATTTGATACAGATTCTTTGTTCCATTTTTTGGAATAGGCAAAAATCGAAGACGAGTCAAAACACGTCCAAGCAAAATAGCTGTCAACAATAAATTGAACATTCAAAATGGCCGAGCTTGTCAACATAAATGAGGGACATGAGTACCAACAAAACGCCACAAAATAATCGAAAATCGAATATACGTAGCCCGCGGAAATTCAAAATTCGCGATACTTTTTGAAGAGACCTCGTAGATAGAAAATTAACTAGAAGCCAGAACTTTAACAGAATGTTTTTAAATGTGTTACTTCTATTTTAAATTTAAAAGTAAATTTATACCAATTAAATATTTGTCGTAACGCATAATTTTTCCTATATCTTTTTCTGTCCTTTTAATATACATTTTTTATTCAAGAAATAAATGTATTGCATTGCGCTAATTTAATTATTTTTATCATGGTGTTAAAACTGTCTATAAGTGTTGAAACTGACCGAAACTGACATACCAGTTCCTTCCGGTCAGTTTGTGTTTACTTTAAAAGCAATCATGAGCGCCACAATGTAGAAACGGTTTAAATTACTGCTACTGCTTGGCCTCCAATTATTCATGTATTGTTTAAAAGCTACAGCAATTGGTTGAAATTACTTCTTGTATTATAATACAGTCTTTTGCGAGTAAATTTAGTTTAATAAGTTATTCAGTGCTAATAACTGTTTCTGTGCAATTCTGTTCTGCATTATTGATACCCATTGTTGGGATAGTTAATTGTAGTTATTGCTGTTATTTGTTCCACTAGAAGTTAAGCAATTTTCTTGTGTTTCTAGCTGTTTTAACATTTCATTTAGCAAACATATTATTACTCATAATGGATGTCGCACCTAAAAAGAGAGTTAAGATTATAATCCTCCATGAATTTAGTAATTTGACTCAGAGACAGCTAGCAGCTGAACGTAATGCAAGTTTGGGTGCTGTTAATATAATTAGAAGAAAAAATGAGATGGATCAATTTCATCTCAAAGAAAAGGAGGATGCGGTCGAAATGGAAAATGTCTAGGAAAAATAATGCCTATCTAATCGGAACAATTAAAATTAATTCTGAAAAGAGTTTTGATTTATAAAAAGATTTGGAGGCTGCATGGGTGAAAATCGATGCTTCAACAGTGCAGGGCGGTTTCTAGAAGCTGAAAGGAAAGCACGAAGGTCAGAGCTTGTCCTATAATGAAAAGGAGATTGGCATGAGCTACAGCATGGGCTAGAACTGGACACAAGAAGAGTGGAGAAGAGCCCTGTTTTCTGTTGAAAGTCATTTTGAAGTGCATGTGTTGAACTCTCGCATTTAAGAGGAAGCGATGGAGAGGAAATCTCGCCGAAGCACATCAAATAGATGGTAACGTTTCCACAAAAGAAGTTTCCACTAAATGTTTGATTCATATTGACGGAATGGTGAACAGCGGCAAGTAAACCCAAATTTTAAAGAAAGAGTCACCACAGAACTGAAGAGATTGGCAGAGGAACTGAGCATTCAAACGACGATTTTCCAGCAAGACTTGCCCCATTTCATGCATTGAAGAATATTAAAGACTCCATGGAAGAAAATGGTTTTCGTGTTTGGACTGGCCTGAAAATTCACTGGATATCAACCTTATAGAGAACATTTTGGTGACTGTCAAGAAATAGATGAGGACAATGGACTACACCACCGAAGAAAACTCTTGGCACATTAAATATTAACTGTTTAGCAAAAAGTAATTTAGTAATTTCTGAAATAATTTTAAAAAATACAATATCATCTTCTTGGGCATTAATTTGCACAAGGATGTATTTATGTAGTTTTCATTGTATCAAACATTATATAAAGTAGCTAGGTAGCGGATAACATGGTTAAACAGTTCAGTGTGTTTTTGCGTAGTCATTTGCAAAATTCTGGCAATGCATTTTGATCAGTTGAGTTTTCAAATGACGATAAAAATCTTCTGTGTAATACATGTGAGCAGACAGTGAACTAGGGAAATAAAACTTGTTATCTTATCATATCAGTACAATCACAAAATGCACTCTCCAAGGCTAGTGAGAAGAATATTTCTCTCCTTCCTACGGTACTGCAATATCAAGAGACAATCACATTTTGCAGTCACAAATGTAAAATGTTTGTGAATGGTGGAAACTCTTTATATAAGCTTGAAGACCCTACAGTAAATTATTTTAAATACCCAAGATGTGTCCCTGTATAGGTGACTCAACAATGCGGGAGAAGAATGATAATTCACAAAATTCAACAAAGATCATTGAAATATCATTTTTAAGGAACATATAACGTGCGCAATATTACAATATTATTTGACTAGCAAACTATATGAACTCTTGAGCGAACAATTGATAAACACCAAGTTGTATAAAACCTTTCATTTTACAAGAAACGAGATATTAAAAAGTTTCCAAGAATAATCTTATCAACTTCATTATTCAATTCAAATTCATTAAATATACGTTACAAAACGCACCATAAGCAAATGGCAAATAATTGAAATCTTTACTTTTAAAAAGATACATTTAATCCTTACTTCACAGTTAAAATAACCTTTGTTCTAAAAAATACCTGGGTTACTGGCTATGCACAAAATTTCTAATTAAGAAAGTCGATTTGTTTTGTTTATTTAAGGACGCTCTTTAACATCTCAGGTCATCAGCATTAAGAAAATCGAGAATTACTCCACCCCCGCATAATCTTAGCTGCATCTTCACCGAAAAGAAGGAAGAAGGATATCTGAGGAACTAAACACATAGCCATCCATACACCCTAAATTACGGTATTAATCAAGGTGCTTCACCAATGAAGGACACTTCCAAAATGAGGCAATATATACTCGTATGTAATAGTTGAAGAAGATAGGAAGTGATAGCGGAAAATAGATAGAAATATTGATAGTGACAAATGGATGAGCAAAAAAATGGCACAATATCAACGGATCTGTATCTAGTAAATTTGAATTTTCGAGAAAACGACTTAAGTTAACGTTTACGAAGCCTAATGAAAGTTGTTTAATATAAAATTAAAACTAAAGAAGGTTTGACTCTCAGTCGATGAACGGACTTATCCTTTAAGTCATTTTATTATCATTGTCATTGTTGCAGCATTCTTTTCTTCTTCAGAAGAGGAATCAATTAATCCGTTCCTACTTCTGAAAAACCTAATAGTTCGACTATCTCACAATTGTTCAATAGTTTTTTTCTTAATCTATGTCTAAATCAGAAATTCAACACTACAACGTGTTACTTTTCACCACTTACACTGTAGGAATGTGCAAAGACTGGAAAACCTTAAATGTGCTAGTTTCAATCACTATGTGAACAACATCTGACCCTGTCATAGATACTTTTTGAATATGTGAAAATCTAGCTACTCACTAACCGCAGAGATGGAGTATGCGCAGTGACACTTACTGATGCATAGAATGTAAGAGTAATCCTCTCGAAGTCGCACATTCTAGGCGAAATGCTGCAGTAAAACAAGCTTAACGACAACACATATTCATTTATTTCACCTCCAATCCTCCAGTAATCCTGCACTGCTTGCGTTTAAATAGTATTGATATTTGGAACATGCTGATAATCGTAGACGCTGCCTTAATTTAATGCAGGGTAGAGCGTAGATCAGTAATTTGTATCTTTATTTGTAACGTGCTTTACCCATAGTAAATAACGGTCGAGGTAACCGCTAGAGGAGAACAGGGGTGTTATCTCTTTAGCATGAGCCTCTAATAATTGCTCAGTTGAGCTGTAGGCTTTTATCTCTCCACAGTGGTGATAGTGTTTTTTTAATGTTTTATTTATTGTCGTTTTGGCTGCATTGGTTTTATCGCGACGTCTGTAGGTTGTGGACCTGTAGGAATGGATGAAATGAAATTAATGAGCTTGGAGTCCTTGGCGCCTTAAAGCTATCTTCTGGCATTCACCTTCTGAGGGTAAGAAAAATATCCGGAAAAAAGCTGTCCTGGTCGGAATTCGAACCCAGATCCTTGAAATTAGTAGTTGCAAACGCTAGCACAAGACCCCGGAGGCTGTCTGACTTGGTGTTATCCATTCAAACAATGCTTAGTTTGTAATAGATTAAGCTTTTCTTCAGTCTAATAATGATTTAACACTTAATTACTCGTTTTTAAATTAATATATTTAAAATTTTGTATTTCTGAAATATTTAACAATATTCAACAAAATAGTTTTAACTTGTAATAATTGTTCCGCTTATTATATGCAATATCAGTATTGTTGCAATTTTACGGGCGACGTTGTTATTATTATTGAAATTGATAATGAACAGGCTATTCCGTTTACATGAAATTTAAAATAAAAGCTTTCGCTGACTCAAGGTAACATCATCAGTGAACTGAAAGTATCTTGAGAGGCAGAGGAATAGAACCGTTAGAGGTGGGAGGATGTGGAACTGGTGTGAGAGTTGTGGCGCAGACCAGTAACAGATTCCAAATCTTGCTTATTTGAAAACCTTGTCTTTGTTTATTTTATCTGGATGATGCACAATTTCAAAGGTTTCTCTTCTATCCAAATTAAAATATCCGGTTGCTTTTACAATTATATTTTTTTCAAATGTTGTTACATTGCAATTTTGAATGACGTGTTCCGCAATTGCAGATTTTTCTGGCTGATTAAGGTGCATATGTCGCCAATGTTTTTCCAGCCTAATTTTAATCGGTCTTACGGTCAAACATATGTACATTGATGATGTAACGTCTGCACAACAACTATCCCATCACTTCTATTCCCTCCCACGTCTATTCTGTATCCCACTACGGTTCCGTATCTCTGCCTTTCCTTACACTTTCAGTCCACTGATGATGCTGACCTTAGAGTCAGCGAAATTTTTCATTTTAAATTTAATTTAAATTAACGACCATTGATCAGTTTATATGATATTAGTATCAAAACTATTTTTACTGTTATGACATTGCCTGAGCTTTCACTGAGATCTTTCACGTCGGATATTCTGTGTCTCTAAATATCATCTGCTTTGCTCTGCAGTTCTAAGCTGGAATAGATGAACTTCAGATTTCTAGGAATGCGTTTATAAAAATGTATAATTTGCATCGCAAATATCAGTTTTCTTGTTCAATTATCATTTTCTCAAACTCTTTATTTCTTGCGTCCTTGCTCTGTATTTGAGCGCTGTTTCTTAACCCTAATGCGGCTGCCTATTTAATAAATTATTATGTAGCTTTTCAAAAGAATCTATCACTCATATTTTCCTGAAGAACTAAAATGATTATAGGCACCATGAAAAAGGAATTGGAAATTATTGCAAAAATCAAAGGAAACGAATGTCGCATGTCCTAATGTTCATTACGCATGCGTATAAAAGAGCAATTTTAAAAACGGTAGTTGCAGGTTTACCAGCTAATACATGCTGGTACATGCCGCAAACTATAATATCCATCAGCTCTAGTTGACAGTGTGGCTGAGTGCTGTAAAATGGCTTCATTGCTTTGGAATTCGCTAATAATCAGATTTTTGCATTTATATTTCGCGGTTTTCCTTGGTTATTGTTATCTATTTAAACTCCACAGGTATCTTTGTCAGAATAATATCATTTAGAAGAGGAAACTAAGAGAGAAATTTATTGCAGCATTTCAGCCCTGGCAACTTAGCAAATAACTTCATTAATAATGGCATAGTGTTTTCCTCTACTTTACAGGAAAAATATACTTATATGCTTAACACACACACACACACACACACACACACATTACGAAAACAGAAATATCTTCATCAATGATGGTAATTTTGTGCGATAAATAACTGTATACATATATTTAAATCAGGCATGCAAAAGTGCGACACAGCTCTATACACAAGATATAGGCTACGTCATTTACCCTCTCCCAAAACCCCTGGTGAGGGAAAGGTCTTTCGCGTTGTAAGACAGAAGAGAGTTGTAAACATCGTGTGTCGTGGTTGTGCCGTGGTGGAACAAGATGTGATATCGGTCGAACGGTGCATGCTTAAAGACTAATGGGAAAACGAATATTTTTGTGTAAAAGTGTGTAAACCACGAGGGCAACTATTATAAAGTCTCTTCAATATGAAACCTACATACCATGGAAATGGGACGCTAACATGCAGGTATTTGCTCATTTTATTATAAATAAGTACCTTGTCCTGTATTATTAAAATTTAATTGCGTGAGAGTCGCTCAAAAATCGTTTCAAGGAGTATACAGTAATTTAACTGCACAATATGATGAAACCAGAAATGCAGGAGGGGAACCAATGCCTTCCCCACTATTTTACCCCGTTTTGTATCGCTAATTTTAATAAATACCGTGAAAGTGCCGTGACTTTTAGAGATGTATGTACATTCCGCGTTACACCGTTACACATTATCCGTACTGGATGATTAATAATGTCACCCTAAATTGCGATATCAATTAATAAGCCTGCTCGCTGATGAGTTGATGGTCCGTTGAACTGTGAAAAATATAATTCTCTTACCTAACTAAATTTGTGTAGCGCAAACATAGATAAATATATCAGAGTTCTTAGCTTTCAAGGTTGGTGTCGTTACTGTATTTTCCGGGTTTGTGTGCCGTGTTCTACTGGACTCCTTCTTAATCCCAGTTTCGTCTATATCTACGATAGACATCTTCAGTGGTAATAGCGAGGTCGAAGTGTTCTAGCGGAGGTCTGGACGGAAATGGCGATGTGCCACTGAAAATGTCTACCTCAGATGTACACGAAACGTTTGGGAAGAAGGAGCCCAACAGACCACAGCACACAAGCCCTGAAAATACTGTACCTAGTATAGATAAATATAACTGAAATATTTGTTCAGACTGCCGGAGTAAATTTTGGCAAACTAAACAACAAAGAATGTTGTACAAACATGTACAAAATGGTACCTATATAAGCTATAACTAAAGGTGCTGTATTCCACATTTTACAGTACATTCACAATTATATAGTAAGATGAAAGCCTTCTCTAGTTCAATTGTTTTTCAGCTTAATTTACATTAAATGCTCAAAACATTTCCGATGACTTTCTGAACACTCCAAAGAGAAACGTTTGTAAACGTTTTTCTTTGATGATGAGTTTATTTATTTATTTCTTTTGAATGATGTTTAAAGTCTGTTTTTACTACGGAGGCACCACAGGCGGTAGACACTGATGATACATGAGACGAAATGATATATTGGGAAAGGATTTTTTTTTTTTTTTTTTAAGGAAGGAAACGTTCCAGGCCTAAGTTTAGGGTACCGCCCCGGTACTTGTCATTTATGAGGGCCGAGGAAAACCTGGAAAAAGTGAACAAAATATTCCTACGAATATAATGATAGTCATTATTTGCCAGCATTCAAAGATTTACTAATCATGCTTGAGCCTGTCTTCTGAACTATCAGCACCTAATAACTGTCAGTCTTTATACATATAATTGATCTGAAGAAAAGATGCAACAATCATTGTTTTAATAAGTAATGCGCTATGGAACGTACTAACATTTATGTGTTGATTTGTTTAAACATGTAATATTATATAAATTAATTGCGGTTTTACAAGAGCACTAAGTACTTGCTCGTCCTGGCTATCTAAGAATAGATCCCCTTCCCAATCTTACCTTTAAGCCCTTCTCTGCTGTTGGAAGGTTGTCCCTAATCCCCTTCACTGCAAATAGTCATCCCTGGTAAAGCCTTTGTATCCCTCTGACTCCCATCTCTTCTACAAGCTTTCGTTTCTAAACGTAATCGCGGCTTCGTCTTTATTTCAGTTGGTGACATTCAACACGCAATATAATGGTACACATATAAAGTAAACTATTGGCATACATAAATGTATATATTGTGCAATGTCGCAAATTGGGGTGTAAGATGAGACTAAAATATGTTTGCAAATATTTAACTTTTCTTAACTGCCAAAATCTTACAAAACGTTGTATGAAATGACGGATTCCGTGACGTTGATAATAGCCTTTTCAGACTAGCGCGCTAATACTGAATTTTATGTTTCTTTTGGTTTTGCAAATTATTTTGTTTGATCCAATTCTGCCACTAAGAACTAACTATCAAACTTGAAGTTTCAAAGAACAAAATTAAGCATAATAATAATAATAATAATAATAATACGTTTATTTTATTTCACCTTACGTTTAAGGAGCGCTGTAATGATGCCTTTCAATTTTGCCAGATCAACAAATGTTTTGAGCAAATATATTTTTTTTCCTTCCTGATAACAGGGATGTTCTTCCCATTCTTCAAGGAATGAATGTTTTCTTCTTTGTTTTAATCCGTTGCTCATCGTTTATTTTTAATTGTGTTTAACTGCCGTTTATTATTGACACCATAACCGCTGGACACTGGTGATATGTGAGATAAAATGATAAATCCAGGCATAAGTTTATGGTACCTTTCCAGCATTTGCCATTGGTGAACAAGGAAATCTTTAAAAAAGGCTCATTGAGAAAAAAGGATCCTGGGGGGAATCAACCTTTCTTTCCCTTCATGAGTCTGTAACTTAACCAACTCGACCACCCAGCCATTGGGATATGATGTGGCATATAGGGAAATGATAATGTGGGGAAATACATTTTAAGTTCGCTAAGAAGCAGAAATGACAGTTGGGAAATATTACATGTACGTAAGGAAAATTAGAGAATGCGCGTGCTCAATGTGGAGAAGAAGCGTACGGTCTTAAGAGAGAGAGAGAGAGAGAGAGAGAGAAGAGTGTGGAAGCCTGAGGTGAGAGATTGTGCCACCATCCCTTCCGGGAAGCCATCTTGGTTAACGGCCATCAAGAATGTAACAGTTAACTATTCATTATAAAAGTCGACCTTATTCATATCTAAACAGTTTTTGTGTTTTCAGTGACTACCTAATCCTGATATTTCCTCACGTTTTATGCCAGGCTTGTTAGGATTTTGCTAGATTAGTGATTTACGACCCAGTCACAGCCCCAGTTCGTTATATATATATATATTGTAAAGGAGAATGGAAGCAAGAAGATCGTGACAATGTTAATATAATTTACTGAGAACTGAGTGAGGAGTTGGTGGCAAATGGGTAATAACTCTGAATTTCGTATTAATAGAAACTGTTCCCTCCTGGGCATGGTCACTGGGTGGTTACTCACCTTGAAGGTAGCTGCACAAACTATAAGATATGATTGTTTATTCCAGGGTTTCTTCACAAGAAGACATCGTTGAATTTCAAGATACATTCCTAATACATTGAAATATTATTATTATTGTTTTTTTTTTTTCAAATCACAACAGCCAGAAATTAAAGCGTTTCACAACCAATGTAGTATTATGATAAACGCTTTTTTCGTGGCTACCGTTATTTTATTCTGCAGAACTAGGAACCGTTGCGGAAGCACTTCTCTACTATCGCGCGTTCTATTGTTAATACACATGTTTTAGGCTCTTTATGGTGGTGTGATAGGATTCTAGTAAGGAATCAAGCCACAGAGTAACTGCATTATCTTTGCATTCGCATGATTCTACGAACATCCGAATTTCTTCTTATTCCGGAGATATGCACAGATCCAACTTACACTTGTGAAGTCCATGTCATTGGCCTTTTAACATACTTGTATCTGTCTGCATGTAACCTATTGCATATCGGTTGTCAGGGAAAGAATAACCCCCGTATTGCATTCTGTAATGCTGGAATAACTGTTGGAAATTGAGTTCAATTACTTACTTTCGACTTAACGGAATCTGCAACCTCCTATAAATAGGTGAACTGGTTATTTTGGTGATAAATACACAAAGTAAGCTCACACATATACAATCAGATCCTGAAGAAGACAAGGAATAAAAACACTTAGGTTTTCATGATCGGCGTCTTGAGAATAAATTTAACTATTTTTCGGGTCTGTAAGCCGTGGTCTAAATGCTTATAAGAATCCTGGCTTTTCGACAGATTCTGCGTCATGTTCTGGAAAAGTTCCAAACACAGATTGGCGTTCTTACAATCCTTTAGATCATGACTTACAAGCCCGAGAAATACTTCGATTTATATTCAAGACAGGGGACATTTTTAATCAAAGAAAAGTTTCTACTATCCAGCTCCTGTGGAAAACCGGTAACTTAAGCAGGTGCTGTAATGACTGCGCCGGATGAATTTTATTTTATGGTAGCTATTTCACTTATGTGACGTCACCATAAAACGACCAATGAAATGAAGCAAAAGTTTGAATTTTGACTATTCGCAGCCCGATATCGCAGCGAAATTTATCGTAAAGTTTACCAAATCTCTTTATCGCACGAAATGCATTTGTTTGTTGGTCAGTTTAGCCAACTCTATAATTCCTCTAAAATTCTTGAGCACGCAGCACTGATCACTTTTCTGTTTTTTCAGCTATTCCCTGTATTCACTCAAGCAATTGTTTTTGCGTATTCAGCCAAAAAGTCCGAAATCATTTTGTAAATCATATAACTATACCTGCCTAAGGACCCTAATAATTTTGGGTAAATATGTTGAGAATGGTACGATCTTATGTTTTGTTTTTCAAATTTGGCATTAGTAGATCGTACTATAGGGATTATACGTAATAGTCGACTTTTGTCTATTTCCATCCTACGGTTTCTGAATAAGTAGGTATTCACAAGTATAACATTTAATACAACAGTTAACATTCTGTGCTCTAATTTCAAAAGTATATTACTTTTATTCTTATTCTATTCATGAAATAGTCCTCAACCCGTATTTGGCTCTTGTGGCATTATTGACAATCGACATTCTTCTGTTGTAAGATGGCTTGAAAAGGTTAGGTATTCATAATACAAATATACAATTATTAAATTTTTTGTAAGCCAAATGTATGGGAATTTATTTAAATTGTTATTTTATTCGTGAAATAGTCCTAATAAATATTACTCGATGGTGTGAACTTTCCAGATAAATTCATTCTCTACATTCGTGAATTTATCAGCAATTTCAGACCCTCTTGTGATAATTTTGTAAAGTAAAGTAAAGTAACATATCTTCTGAAAGTGCAAAAGATCAGAGTAATTAATTTGCAGTAGCTTTTATTGGCGATATCTCTTTTTAACCCTCCCCTGCACCATTGTTAAAATAAATGCACATTTTTCTTTATTCGCGGGTCAGTTTAGATTTTAACGGATCAAAATGATATGCAAAAGGTGATAGGCGGAAAGGACAAGATTTTTTCTAATATTTACTAAGCAGGTAGTCTGGATTCCAAATAGTGCAGATATTTCGTGAATTGCGAAAATTACGAAAACCGTCATGTATTTTATTTTTCTTATTTCCAAATTTTTGTTCAACATTATATCTGAAACAACTTAATCGATCAATTGTTTTGTGATAATTGCTTTTACGATTTAATTGTCGTTAATAATTAGAATACTGTGATCCTTAAATTACGACCATGTGATCAAATGAATCTGTAGGAAGCAGTATTATTAGCGGTTCCACAACGTGATATTAGTTCGCCGTTGAGCTGTCCTGTGGGGGTTAGCCATATTAGCTGCATTTGCGTATGTGTTGTTGTGGGACATAACTTGACGAGGAGTTAGTGAGGTGCGTCGATGCTAGGTACCAACTCCTGAGGCCTCATAAATTGTATTTCCTCCATCGTCCGTCGGGAACCGCCGGTTGCATTTCCCGGGGCGTCACGACGCCCCAATTCCAAAGCGGCGTCACCTTTTCACGGAGGAAGTGCTGAAGCAACCACCCCCTCCCCTTTTCAAACGTAGCTATGCCTAGGCTTGAAAAGCATCGAGGGCTTTTGTTCCACGCTCTGCTGCATGAATGTACAGCCATGCATTACCCAGGACGCATCGCTCCCTCTCCGTGTCTTGTACTGATGTTTGTGTGTGGGCTTATCGTGTACATGTCGTTTCCAAATGTTTGGTCCTTTCTCATCAGCAAAAGCCTACGTCATTGCTCGCTAGCTCATGTTTTGTTTCTCTGGTACCTTTTGTATTGAAAGTTTGGTGGACTTCCAACGAATGGAAAGAGTGAGAAATAAAGCTCTTTCTTTTTTCAAAGTTTATTAATACTAAAAAGGGGCATTTTGTTTTCTCTCTTTGTCCTCCCCCAGTTTTTTCAAGAATCAATGAAATATTTTAGTTCTGATTTGGTAAATATTATGAAAAAATAAAGTAATTGACTATTTAGTACACAAAATATAGAACCATTTAATATCTCTTTCTCTTATTGCTAACCCTTTTACACACTGGCCGTAGAAGTTGGAACAAGTCATATTACAGTGTTGCTAAATAGTGTTCAACACCCGTTTTTATTCCTGTGGCATCACGCTGATGATACAAGGGAGAAAATGGTGATTTATTTTAAAAGATCGAAACGTTCCAGGCCTAATTTTACGGCACCTCCCGAACATTTGCCATTTTTGAGTACTGGGGAGAACCTCAAGGATGGTCCTAAGTGAAATCTAGCCCATACCTCCCGATCAGCGATTTATGTCTTAACGACAACAACCACTCATGGCGGTCACACTACAGTGTAGCAGTAGGGCGCTACTTCTTAAGGCGGGCTTTTATCGGGAAAATTTCTGTATAGAACTTGTGTTTTGAACAAGTTCTGGTCGGTATGGAACAAGTTCCTTCTTGTTTCATACAAATGAATCAGTTCTCTACATACATTGTAAAGTTACATGTATCGCTAGACAAACAATTCTTATTCTGCAACCTGATCATGCGCACACTGGCTCAAATAACGGCTTTTTTTCTTTTGTTTTTCTTTCTTTTTTCGATAAACAACAAACTTGTGGCGTCAATTTACGTATCGACTTAGTAAGGCTTCTGATACCTGTGCTGAATATCCGCGACTAACAGCAGGTGTAAGATTTGATTGAGCTACTTTTTCCCCCTTCCTTTCTTTTTCGCTTTCGTAACTGATTTTGTTGTTTGCCACTTTTTCATAAAATCTTGTATATGGCTCTTTACTAGAATACGAACACTAGGCACTGTGGCTGCAGATTCTCACGCGTTTTTAATGGAACTGGTATGACATAAGATTTCACTGTTATAACTTATTCTTTGTTGCAGAGAATATGCATCTTGTACACAGCATCGTTTTGAACACTTCCTCATGACGCAAACAGTGTACTTCCGTTGACACAGAAGTTAAAATAGACTGCGATAAAACAAATTTCTTTATTTTCCTTTCTCCTTTTCGGACAGTATTTCTTCAGTATCTTGCTCGCCGTGACCTTGGCTTCTTCCACACTCGTGCTTGTTGTTGTGGTCAAGCTGGTGTTTCATGGATCACTCGGTATGACCCAATTCTCCGTTTTAATATTATTCTATTTGTGTTGTCTTTCACTGTATATAATTTAACATTTCCCTTGCTATGTCAAATGCTGTCTTCTGTTGAATTGATGGTTTGCTGCTTTTTTTTTTGTTTATTTTTGCTCTTTCTTCGCATTTTATATTCCGTATACTTATTATTTATAATTTGTTCTTTGACCTTTTTTGGTAAATTTTTTTTTTTTTTAACTAAGACCTCTTTTAACTCTTTTTTCTGTATTTTTATTCCTTGTCGCTTTCTAAATTTTCTTTTCTTGTCCCAAGCTTCATGTACTGCCTTCTTCATTATACCTTTTTAATTTTCTCAATCTTTGTCTCTGTCTGTGGATTTTAATTTTTAGATTTTTCTGTGAATATTTTTCCATTCTTCGCTGATAAAGTTTTATGGCGTTATGTACAAAATGTTATGTACATATATTTATCAAGACCTATGAGTTGGTCCTGTGGTCTGGTGGTAACCATACTTGCCTCGTTGATCCAAGATGGCGGGTTGAATCTCGGCCAAAGTCCATGGCTTTTTTCGGGCGTAAAAATCTTAAGTAGCAAAGAAGCAAAGCCATGGGTTCCGTATAGTAGATTTATACGGCACGCAAAAGAACCTCATACTTGAATGAATAGGTCTCTGAGCAAAATATCGGTTATTTCACACTTTGAATTGAATAGGACGATAATGACCTGAGAAGTTAAAGAGCGTCAGTAAATGAATCAAATGAACAACAACGCCTATTTTTACCAGATTTTATTCTGAAATTGATATTTACATACATAGTAACTAATCTAGTACTTCCGAAATAAGGGCTTGCTACCTTTAAATGTATCTATACCTCAGGTTTCTTTGTTCTAAACTATTACATTTTCCATTTCTTCATAGGTACCAACAGTTCGGGGAATAGTGTTGAAACCAACTAGAGCATTTAAGTCTTCTGTAATCAAGACATTGTCACTTATATTGTTTTGCCCATTTCTTTCTGTAACTTTTCATAAATATTCATGTTTTGTTTTCATTGTTATTTACAACCATATGAACCATTGATAGATACCGGTACTATGTTTAATCTTTTATTTATCATAATTGCAATTCTTACTAATAAAGAAGGACGTAAATCAAAATATTTCAGTTCAAAAAAGTGTATGACATCTTCTACTGAATTTGTTAATATGCATATTTAACTGCAATCCTGTTTGTGCACCAGCAGTGATACATCACTGCACAAGAGGTGCGCGAGATGATTACTTTGTGCCCGAACGCACGCCTGCGTATAGCACGTCATTGATTGATACATTAAAATAACCCAGGTGAGCCACATATCTCCTGGCAACCTCTTTCCACGCGCTGCCCGAGATATGAGCTTAGCAGCACCTCCGTTTGTACCTGTCACGCGCATACATACAGGTAAAGGAATCTACTGACTATCAACGACGAACACAGAAAAATGACCCAGTAATAGGAAAATGTCGAGTTTAGAATATAATGTTTATGTGAATTTTATGATGTTCAAGGTTTACTATCTATACCCAGTTACTTCTGTCATAAGGCGAGAAGATAAATAAAATTCAATATGCGCGGATATTTGGAAAAAGCAGAAACTAAACATAATTTAAAAATATGTGTGTAAATTGCTAGACATTGGACAAGAATGGCAGCTCGAAACATGTATAGTTACTTTTAACAAATTTAGAGATTAATTATTTTGGTAAATATTTTTGTTTCGTTAGTTGTGTATGTGAGACTTCTAGTTTTAAACATAGCATAGCTGACTTTGTTCACAAACAATTCAATAACTACGGAAAGGTATTACTATAGAATAAGTTACGAAGCCAAGAACACGCTGAAACCTCACTTAATTCCCTATAAAGCACCAGAAAAATTAGCTAAAGTAAAAGAATTGCTTTACTAACTACTACTTTTAAATACCTGGGCCACTGGATACCCAGTTAAGAGACTCTTTGAAATTTCTAACTATGATACCAATAGACTACGCTCACCTCGGAGCACCTTAATTGCGTCTGTTCAGAAAGAAGACTCAATCCGTTAGAAGGTACGTTCCCATGCATGTTTTTGCTAACAGAGAGGTGTATTAGCAAAAGTTTCCGCCATGAGGCCGTTCTTACACCACGATTTGAGAAGGTATTGGAAGAACAAAGAGGGAAGGGAAAGTATTAATTTAAGTTGAATGGTTAATGCAAAACCAGCACATGGTTAATATTAAAATAAACCAAGTTTTTAGTAATTGTTGTCATTGGTTAATGACAATACGCTTTTGAGCCAGCTTTGTGCTGGGGGAAAAATGTTTCTTATAGTGCAATCTAAATAGCTCTTCAAGCACCTCTAATGTCACATTCGTGGGACTTATATTTCCAGTAGTTATGCATGTTTACATTTAATAAGAGTTTCTAGATATAATGTAAAAAGTTCATGAATAAAGAGAAAATGTTAACAGGCTACGAAAACTAGAGACAGAAGGAACCGATTGGTGGAAGGGGTAAGACAACATTACATTTGATTTGAAAGAATTAATTATACCTTTAGTTCCATAGGGAAGGAACTGAATTGTTATTGGAGTATATAACCTGCTAGTGGCTTCCAAATGTGCATATAAAACTATTTCAAGAGTTTAAGAAACACTGTGCAAATATAAGAAAATCTCGACCGGCCAAAGATCTTGAAGATCTTAACGCTAGATCAGGAGGAGAGATGTGTCTTTGATATGGGAGGAAGAACTACTTACTGGTTAGCGATCAAGCAGCTACTTACTTTCTGTGGTGCTTTGCTTTGAAGATCGAGAATGACAAATACAGCTATGATGCAAGAATATAAAGTTTATACACTCAAACGATAGTAGTGTTAGAGTTTTTATCTCTTTAAGCCAAAATGTAATATTGTGAACTAGGGGGTTTCACAATAGGAACAAATTATACGAGTTGAAAGGACATTTAATCAATGCATATCTCAGAACGGGGATGAAAAAATGAAATGAAAAAAGGGATAATGATATACGAATTTCTCTGTAAGTCGTAGGTGGAAAATTGTCTGAATAATTTGAGATAGGACTGCTTGAAACTTCTGCATATCCGGGAGGGTTTTAAACTCACCTAAAATAATAGGAGAATGGGCGGAAACATTGAGTCATATGAATATTTTGAAGCATATTCTTCATAAGGTATGAATAATATGTGGAGCAAAACCTTCTGCTCGTACTTATGTAATGAGGAAAAACATATCTGTTCACAGAAGGAAGAATAACTTTCAGCCTGAAGAGTTTGCTTCAAAATTAGAAAAAATCAAATATTTGCGACAGCACTTTTCACAGTTTGTGCTACAGGCCACGTCGATGTCCTCCTGAGAAATATGACACAACCCTATATCGGTTTAGTAAAGAAAATGTTATGTGCGTAATGTCATATTTTCTGCGAGACGCAGACGTGTTATCTGAACACAACCAGCTCGTTAGAAGCATTTGCTTTTGTTGTAGAAATAAACGATATGCGCAAAAAGTAAAGGTTATTCATACAATGCGAGGTAAATTCTCTTACTTCTACCTCTTGCTTGCGAACAAAAACTCTTTTGTTTCCAAGCATGTACTTGTTTTATTCATATGACCCATTATTTCAGGATGTATTGAGTTAACATTAGAACACTGTGTGAACAGTTTGGAGTCCGTAATCCACGCAAGGGTCCTTAGACTTAGACTGCGATTCATTAAATGTAACTAATTTCACACCCGCAGTGCATATATATGTCTTCCATTTTTCTTCACCAGAGTGACACCGTTTATCAGTTTACTTTTCAGAGTTTCCAACCGTTATATAATTTTACCATTTCCACCGAATAGGACGTAAGAGGAGACCCTGAGGTCGGAACGAGCTGCAATAACCTACTGGGTACTCCGGTTTCTAGGATTCACTCGATGTGTGTTGTCTGTGAATTGATCACCAATTTCTATTGTTCCTGCTTTACCCCTCATGCCTCCTGCTGTGCGCTGCTCTCTGGTGCATTTCTTGTTGTTTGTAGAACTGTGATGTCACACACTGCAGGCATTTTATCATTCTTGGTCGAATTCCACAGGCGACACACTTTTAGGAATGATGGGTGGGTGGGCTACTAGCTTTAAACCATTCACATCATTTCCTAATAATGTTTACATTCCTTCCCGTGTTGCTCTATGTTAAGTTTAAAAGTTTTACTTGCGTTTTGCAAATACGAAAGCCTTACTCAGGGCAATAGAGACAGGGATATTGGAAGAGTAAAACAAGTGGCATGCAAACGAGAAAAACTGCTTTGTGTTTATGCACATTTGAAGAAAGCATTGAAACACATTAATGGTAAGGCACAATGGTTTACATTACCAGTAAAAGTAATCTAGGAGGAAATTCTTAGAGCACTAAAATAATACGCACGAATATTACATACTAAATTAAGTACTATATTAACAGTAACACTAGCACAGCGTTTTGTTAATAACAAGGGAGTAAGACCCTGCTACATTTTTAATTCTTTTGTTTGTTTACAGATGATATTACTGAATATAAGCTCTAAACAAGTAAACAGGAGAATATTGAGACACCTGCAGTGTTGCCACCAGCTATCTTAATTAAGATGACTGAGTAATGTGCTCTAAATAACTACATGAGGACTAAACAGAATAATGTCGTACTTTGAAGAATAGTTACTGACGTTAAAGCAAATAAAATGAGCTGTTTAAAGTAGTGCCGAAATATGAATAGAGCACATTTACTGGGGGAAGAGTAGAGCTACTGAGGTTCTTTAGATGCAAAGCAGAGTGTTTTGGTATAGTGGGAACCGTATAAGGAATACCCATTACTTACGATTAGCACCACTTGACTTACGGCTTGGGAACAAACGAGTAAATTGGATCAAGTGAGATAACGCTTCATAAAGGAATGTAGGCGATGGGAAAGGATACGGCAAACTGTGCAATTCTAAGGGATGTTCAGACATAGTAAGAACATAAAATGTAAAATTAGATCGGTGAAATACTGGCTACAAAAAATTATTCCTAATTAAAACAACATGCTTTTGAAACAGCTAAAAACCAGAATGGATTTGACATGGACTTTAAAAACTGAAAAAGAGACTGGGGTCGCTATACTTTTGTCAGGGAGGTGGAGAATAGGGGTACCTAAATTAAAGAACTGTCAGAGGGATATGGACAGGCAATAGACATTTATGCAATGCACCGAAAACATTTCATTAGTAGTAGAATAATGGAGACAAATATCAGGTAGGGTTGGAGCTAACTATGAGCTGGCGTAGTTCTGATATCGAGAAACTGTCCCATATGTGAGGAGATGGAGGAATCATGGGTGCCTTTGCAAGTTGTAGGGGTACAGAAGAATGGAGGAAAAGATATTTATCCAGTCGAATAGAGGGCAATAGGTATGTTGAGCTCTGCTGGCAGGCAAGGGAGAGGAGGGGGATAAGTAAATTTCTGCAAAAAAGTTCAGAGATCTCGAATCTGAAATGGCTTATAACCGAGAAAGGGCCTCTAGGGAATAAAAAAGGAATTTCGTCAGGTTTATATTCTTCTATGTTTTTTTTTTATTTTATATAATATTACGTATAATAAAAACACGTAAGGTGCACACACCTGTGCTGCAGTTGATACGAATGCTGTAACATCTAAGAGGAAATAAATACGCTACTCTACTCCTTTCACCCTATTAATATTGGGACACTTCTTTCATATATGAACTGGAGAAATGTCTAGCACATTAGAATGATTTTTTCTTGTTTCTGTATACTGTTATACATTTAACCAACTACTATCTAATTTTATGATTATATTTTCTATATATGTATTCAATATAGTTGAGTAATGAGACAATACAATACAGACAAAAATACAGACAAAAATAACACTTTAAACTTTAAAGCAAATTTTACTCACAATGAAAAGTGAACGTAATATATATATATATATATATATATATATATATATATATATATATATATATATATACTGCTTAACTGTATTTACTTTCTTATAACATTCAATTTCCTATTAAAAGTACTGGGTCACTCTTCTGATAACATTCTTCCAAAGTTCAAATGTCTTGAAACCTAGAAACTTAACAACGCAAGTTCCTTCAAAGGACGTCCAGGTTTGAATGCAAAACAGATTTTCAATTAAGGCCATACGTATTCTTAATTGTAATTTTGCAAAACATTTGGTCACTAATAATTCTATATTAGCATGTCTTCCGACATTAGAACAGAGAAAATGCATAGTTAGTTTACGCCTAAACTAGTGCACA
>CM060831.1:49795000-49865000 GCA_030762175.1 Metallyticus violacea
CTTTCTCAAATGTTTAAGTAAGATCTATGAGATAGAAAATTTAGTAAATAGCATGAGAACAAGAAAATTTTAGAAAACTTTTAGAAAAGTTTGCAGGAAAAAGTTCAGACTATTTTTTCAAGGGCATAGACATACTAATAAGTGATATGAAATGTGTGTTGAATTGTTACAGAAAAACCATTCTGCTAACACTAACAGCTTATCAAAATGTGTGGCACGAGCTCTGTGAGCACTTTAAGTCCCTGAGGACTTACGGACATCCTTTAACATCTCAGGTCATCAGCGTAAGTCTCTCAGGAACTCGAAAAGATGACTCACTAGCAGGGAAGAACAGTAAGGCACTTTCAACTTCGATTTATTATACATAATAAGTGGAAACTCCAAAAGAGTAAATACCAAATGCAGCATATCAATAAAAAAATTAAGTAAGTGCACTGCACCAATGATAATAAACATTATAACTATTTAAAAGGATTACTCACACAAGTATTTATCGGTCCATTAACCTACTACTTACATGAAAATTCTGGCACTACAATAGCTGGGCTACAAAACAATTAGGTACATACCTCAAAATATAAACTTAAAAACACACTCAAGCCTCGTAAGTGTAAGAATATTAGGTTCACTAATAAGAAATATCGGTTTTTAAGCTTTTGTGTTTTGTAAGATTCAAATTGTTTTACGCGATGCCGTGGCTATTATTGTGAGCTTATGCCAGTCGTCAGTTGTTAATATACAATGATAAAATGAAAGCAACAAACTTTGAGATTAGAGCCCTTCTGAAGCATTACTGGAAACAAGATTATAAAGCTGCTGCAGCGACTCAAAGAATATGTAAAGTGGAAAGAGGTGCCGTTCGTGAGGTGTGTAGCACAACAATGGTTCCAGCGTTTCAATCATGAAAAAGAAAACGCTAAAGATTTACTACGTCCTGGAAGACCAAAATTATGAAATATTCAGAATACAAACAGAGTTTTGGAAGAAAATTCAAAGTATTCCCAGCCTGTCAGAAGAACTTGGTGCATCAATAGATACCATACATTGCCATATTGAGACACTTCAAAAACCATACAGACCTCATTATATCGCACCTGACAAGCCCATCGCAGAGTGGATATCTGTCATCAGCCTATCGCCAATCTCATGGATGAGATATTTATCAGAGGAAATGTCACGTGTGATGAAAAATGGGTATATTGCCGGAACCCTAACACTTCGAAACAGCGACCGCCAGTCTGCCATAGTCATCCGTAAACGAAATCTACTGAGCTCCGAAGCAATGTTATGTGTCTGATGGAATTTTGAAGGTGTGAATCACTGGGAGTTTGTTCCAAACAGGCATAGCGGCGATGCGAATCTTTATTCTCATAAAATAGAACGAGTTTATGAAGTTTTAAGACAAAGATACCCAGCATTAGTGTATCGAAATACAGTTCTCTTTCAGCAGGACAATGCGAAATACCGCTCGAGCAACCATGAAAGAAGTTCAGGAATTGGAATGATCGAATGGCTACTACGCTCAGCAAATAGTCCTAGTCTTGCGCCTTTAGATTGCCGTCTGTTTCGATCCATGACCCATTTCCTGCGTGGAAGAAATTTCGAAATATTTGAGACCATGAAAATGGTATCACCAAAAAGGTGGCTCAAGATTATAGAATCTAATTGCCTTTACTTTGAAGATTAGTTTAATTTCTTATCAGAACACATTTCAAATAAAATTTTGCGTAAAAACCGACATTACTTATAAGACTATACCTAATATTACAAGATTGCTAGAGAAAAATGCTTATTACTTGTTTGCTTTACAATATTGACATTAGAGAAACAATGTTAAATCTACTTCCCTTTTACTGCTTGTACCTGTATCACTGAAGTCAGCCAGAATGTTCCTTAAATTTTCTAATTTAAAAGATGGAAAGAATTGTCCCCAACCCCGGACAGTGTTGAATGCTCTGTTCTCAGATGGAAAGCTTAAAAGTGTCCCGTGTCTCAAGTTGGTAGGTAGGAAAGATCAGGCTTAGGACATGAGGTGATCACTATGTCACAAATCAAGAGCATGCCAGAAAAAGGAGAAAGTTATCGATTTAGCTGCACTTTTGAATGCAAAACCCGCACAAAATGAATGGAGACGGTGTTGAAAAGTAAAATGATTTTGTTTCTGTTACCTCGTTGGCCGAAAGCTCTGAAAGTTCTGAAAGCTCCTAGCATCTGAATTTTGTGTCATACTGTAGCCTGTAAGTTTGTCTAACAACAAGACAACGGTAACGTGCAAGCTGGAAGTCGATTTTTAATATGTTCTTTTTCTGGAGTTTAATCAGAAAAATGCATACTTAACTAAGACAATACTTGGGAACCAAACTGCAGCTATAGATATTATTTGCTTGGTATCGTATAGCCTATTTACGTTCATATTAAAGCGTAATTCTAAAAAAGAAGGATGATACCATTTTCTGGAATGTCTTCTCGGCACTTTACGCTGCGCAAAGTTTCGGTAAAATATTGCCGCGGTGTTTGCCAACGTCTTGGCTTTGCGCATCCTCCCTCCCTCCCTTTCTCTCTCCCTCCCAACTCCGCTCCAACAAGATTCTGAGTGGAACCAAGCCGAACCGAACTGGGACCTACAAAACCGGCAGATAGAGAACATAGCCAGGCATCGGCTCTCCTACGCATTCATCACAGCTGGATAGAGAAGGGAAAATTATTTTCTAATTACTGTTCATTGCCATGTAAAATATGCAAATAAGCGTGGAAAACTACGTAGAAGAGGAAAGAATAAAAATTACGATAAGACTGCTAGATTTCTTCGTTCCTCCTTGCTTCCCATTTCTCTGTCGTTCTTGTCTCCAGAGGCGCTGGAGGTAAGAAAGAATCGTCTCTTTATTCTTACCTAAAGAACTTTCCGCTAAGTTTTTTGCCTTTATTGCAGTAGAAGCTTGTGGGAAAGAGAAGCAGGCTATATAGGAATCTGTACCCCATGTTATCTGTCGTAATAATTATTCTTAAGCATTGGAGGGGAGAAACAGAAAGAGAAAGAAAAAGAGTTTGCTCTTACCCAAGGCATGAAAGTAAGAAGCTGTTAGTAATGGATCTAGCAGGCAAGGTAATCTGCATGGAAGCAAAGGCCGCTTAGAAAAAGAGAAAATTAAGGAGAAGGAATGGCCAGTGAAGGTGAAGCTAGTTAGCTGAATATGTATATTTAATTTTATAAAATAGTCTTTGTGCCCCCTGCAGTATCTACATCTTTCTTTAAAAAAAACTCTCTTAAATAACGAAATTGTTTCTCTTAAAGAGAAGAGCAGAACTTTTAATAGCACTCATTATATAAAATTCATGTCTATATAATTTTTTTTCAAAATAATTGTCAACCCCTTCAGCCTAATTATTTTCCAATTACAGAATAAGTGTGATTTATTTTTATTCATCTTTTTATAGAGCAAACAGTAGAACCATAGGATTATTAAGATGTATCTGTTGAACAAAAGTAATCTTGTATTTTTTTATTTCATACCTTTTTTTAGGTATCCATTTCGTTGGTTTCGATCCCCGATAGAGCTCTTTAGCCTAATAAGAGATATATAGAAAAATCAATAACATCATTTTCAGTCATTAAAAATAGGGGTGCCACAATGTTAAAAAAGATAAATGTTCAAGTCACAATGCAATATTTGTTCATGTTACCAAACTTCACGTATTGCATGTAAATGTGGCACTTTTTTCTTCTTTGGTTTGCCTTCGTTCATTGTCATTAAAATACTGGTTTGAATTTTAATAAGCCTATAAAAGGGATTATGTTGTGTTTTGAATATTTACTTAGTTTGCTCATTATTTCGGAGAAAGAATTGCGGGAACATATTCTGGCATACTGTAAGGGAACGGAAGAATGGAGAAAGAGATACCTACCGACCCCGTTTGTTAAGCAGTGGCAGTGCTGAAATTTGTTGGCAGATAGGGTGGAGGAGGGAGTAGGTAAAATTTTAAACAAAGCGAGACAACTAAAATCGGAAGAGGCAGACAACCGAGAAGAGGGGTAGACTTTTGTAGTCCTTTTTGTTTATTTTATTATGAATCAATTTTTTCTATTATATATTGTTTCTTTTTCCATTTACTTATTTACTTATTTATATATTCTTTGCGTCTTAAGAATTAAATATTGGTGTGTGCCATTTCATGAATTTCCTAGTGTATTGGGAAAACACTTACGGTCTCAGGGCCCGTACGACATAGAGGAATTAATTTGTAAAAATATATTTTGAAAATAAATACACCACCACAACAACCACCACCACCACCACGCACTAAGATCTTCAAGCTAAAGGTTTGTTACTTTGAAACAATTATAAAAACAAAAAATAACTACGTTTAATTGATGGTTTGAAAAATAAAAACTAAACTTTATATTCCCTCACTTTCCATAAAAATAAAATAAGATAGCAGCTTCTGTTTTTGATGCAAGTGAATACTCTACATATAGGCGGAAAGCAAGTCGAATCTGCGAAGAGAGTGCAGAGAGTCTGTGAGTTGTTTTGTTTATCGGTCAAATGGTTAAACAAAAAAATGGTGTCCACACTATTATGTAGAAAATACCTTAGCAGCTCTTTCATCCTAATATGCCACACCCTAATCCACATGCAATTCACAAGACTAACTCGAGGTCTAGAGGTTGAAGAACGAACTGACAAAAATGTATAAGTAAGAAAAGTTACTACAGCAACATTTGCGAAACGGCACTTGCTCAGTATTTCAGCTCTGATCTGAGATTACTCAGTTGCTAGTAAGTTTTGCTGTTGTGAGGTGGTAGTTTTTACAGTTGCAGCAACATGTTTAGGAGTGTAGGGATATTTTTAGTTCAGCAAATGTTAAGTGACACAGCGTTTATAAAAGTGCTTGGCGTATACCACCACTAATTTGGTTTTCCTCTGCAATACAATTGTAAAAGTGGAAAGTCCTTCTGTCAGAAGCATGCAGCATGTTCGTGATATGGGGAAAAGCATTACAAGCTTAGTTAGTTATATCTAGCAGAGGAAAATACAGAATAATGTTTTAAAAAATAATGCATTTCACATTATGATTTAAATATCAAATTCTGTTGGACGCTAATAAGACAAGAACAGTGCTGTAAGTTGAATAATACGTCCATGCATACATTTGCCAGATCGATATCTTGTGATCTTGAGCATTCTTATTCCCAGTATGTGTCAAAAGTTCCTCTTAAGTGGCACCACAGACGATGGACACTGATAATACATGAAATAAAATGATTAATTGGAAAAGGATATTTTTTAAGGAAGGAAGCGTTCCAGGCCTAAGTTTAGACATTGCCATTTATGAGAACTCTGGAAAACCTGGAAAAACCCCCAGTCAGGGAGGATTAGTCCTGGTGGAATTCGAACCCCAGACCTCTCACTCACGAGTCCGCGCCTTAACGACCTCGGCCACCCGTGGCGGTAGTATGGCTTTGTCAGCTATATATGAATATTAGATACTCCTGTGTATGCTTCGGTATGATCCCAATAATAGACAAGAACATGAATTTCCCTTTAAGGGCTTCCTTACAATCTGTGAAACTAGAACTCTGCAGTTATTTCTGAGTACCAATATTAACTCCTAAAAACCGAAGCTTAACTACATAGTCAAACAGTGCCGTCTTATAGATGCTTCGGTGCAACACATAGCATTGAAGTTCATCCACTTTCTGTACAGAATCTTCGGTCTCTTGGCTAGAGTTAATGTACTTGTCGCATCCCATTTACCAGGTGAAAGAAGTATAGAATCAGCTAAGCAGATGACTATAAATAGAGACAAAAAATAAATTTTGCCCGGATTGATTGCGACAAGATGTATTTAAAACCATAATAGAACGCAGTTTGTCAGCATTTTGGTCCTCTTCACTTTCTTCCTTAAGCTATTCCTTTCACAACTATTTAGCAGAGCTGTATATTGGAACAGTGCTGGGCTGTAGAAGTTCAAACATACATGGTGCTTGACTTTGTATACACTCCAAATAGATTTGGTGTAAGGAGGTGCGCGCTTTGTGAAGACTGTGCGTTTGCACTTTGAAACTGCGGTTCAGCACGTAGTGGTTAATCACTCAGTTACAACTTGTACCTTTGCACATTCGCACACAATCATAGCAAAGTTCACCTAAAGTTTAAATAAATGACATTATATTGTATTGTATTACTATAAATTATCAAATAAAATTTTTGCCTTTATTTCGTTTTATGGCATGTTTTGTTTCTTTTTCTGATAGTTTAACTAAAATGTTTTGTGCCTGTTTGGGGTTTACTTTAAGTGCGTATACGTAAATGTTTGAGTGCAAAACATTTGTTCATTTTTTTCTTTTAAAGTTCAAAGAAACGCGTGTTTCCCTTTTAGGAACTGTATTTTAACAATGAAAATTTCACTTGCTACAAGAACAGGAATGAATCTTAGGAACTAAATAACAGTATCAAACATAAATGCAATTCCCGTAATGCAATTGATGCAACGTAATCGTGGTGACTTTCTGACATTCAGAGCGCAACAAAGGCGTACTGTGGGGCAGCGGCCACATTTCTCCTCAGTTGTCAACATCTCTTCCTTAACACTTACCTGTACAGTAGTATTCCAGTAGCTACAAGAGAAAAGTGCAGTTGCTAATGTTTTCTTTATCCAAAAAGTTTTTCTACAAATCAATGAAAAATCGAAAATAGTTTTCATAATCTTTTTCATATGCATATGTTGCTGGTTTAAAGAATAGTATGTATACTCCTTCTATATCGGATAACTGCTTTAGTGACTACCGTGCTGTTATATGTACTTTCCTGTGCAGAAAAAGAGTTCCTTTTCCGTCGGCAGAAGATATTGGAAAATCTCTAATAAATAATTCACCAGACTGACACGAAGGTATCCTTTTCAAACAAGACCTCTTCTCAACGATTTCTTTGATGAACAAATATACCTAAACCGTCCATCAGTTCCTTTTTCCGCGAGGATAAGAGAACACAGAGCCACCATTGTGGAGTCTGTACGTGAAACAAATGCGTGAAGCTGCTGTAAGAGTGGTGAAACACTGAGATGATTTGATTTTGAAAGGTACTTAATGAAATTTATTCACATAATTGATAAACGAACGCGTTGCCAAAAGCCTATCTTTTGTCAGATATACACGGTGAGTGTGTGACGAATCCGATTTCCTAAATCTTTAAAGCGATGGAAGATAATTATAAACAATCTTTTACAGAACGGTTACTCAAGGTTCACGTATAGTGGATTACCTTGCATCATCACGGAGGGAAGCCGTTATTATGATCATTCCTAAAATTTTCTTTCCAAAAGTTTTGCTGATCTCGATCCCATTACTTTGTTAAATACAATACAAATATAATCTTGTAAAAAAAATAGTTGCAGCTCAAACGAAGCCTTTTATAGAGGAGCTGAAGTGCCCAACAGCAGTTCAACCTGGCGGTTTCATTCTCGAAACACTTGTGGATTTCCAGGATGTATGATTCCAAAACGAGACGGCCGCATTGATTCATTGGGAGTTTCAATTATGTCCGTTATAACTGCATTTGGGATAAGCCCGCTAGTATCAGATTACTGCCAAGCACTGCGAAGATTATTACAGTGAAGCTAAATCAAGAAATTTGAGTAGTGGGTCTCTTATCAATACCATCTCCATTGACAGACAGGTACGTCAAAGTCATTCTCTATCAATGGGGCTGTATCAACTACTAATATGTTCCTATATGCATTATCTGAGCAATTACTAGGGTTTCTGCTCCATGGAAAGCAAATAGTGGTCCGCGCATATGCTGATGACATAACTATAATTGTCAAATGGAGTCTTCGCTTAAAGGAGAACCTCGATGCTTTTCACTTGGAGACTGGTGCAGAGATAAATGAACACGAATTACAAATACTGGCAACTTTACCGAAGGATACACAAGATATGATCTTTTTAAGTCGCTGCATATTTAATGCATTGTAAAATTACAGGGGAAAAACATCAGTTTTTTACATGGGTAAAAAATGGAAGTTGGTTGTATATTTGTTTCTTTTAAATATAATATACAGTTACTATGTTATTAATTAAAATATTACTGATTATATTATTACTGCTGCAAGAATTGTAAATGGCAAGCCATGGTTCTATCATTAAATGTTAATTTACAACTAGTTCAGTGTTATTATAAAAGAACAGAAATCTTTCAATGTATGGTTAAAATAGAAAGAAAATATTGCTGGAAGTTTCTTTTGGCTTACCAATTATTTTTGGTTTTGGTTTCATATTAGGGTCAAATTGTCCTTAAGCAATAATGGGTATCATTAAATTAAATTAATAATAATAATAATAATAATAATAATAACAAATTTTCAACAATAATGGTTTTTATTTAAGAATTTGCTTTCTTGGTTTGTTGTGTTAAAAGCATTCAACTTCAATAAAAATCGTATTCCTGCTTTTAAATTTCATTATAGGCAAGGCAATTCTTTACTTAAGATCGATAGATATTATGAAATTAAGTTACTGAGAAAAATGTCTTAAATGCTTAGCTTAATTCGTTTTGTAGAAAAGTTATAGAGGTTCAAATGTTCTCATACCTAGGTTTGATTTATTTCTGACAAAATTTAATCTTCTGATATCAACACGAGCAAACCATGAACAAAATCAGAGTAAGGGTAAATAATGCATATTAAAAGTATACAATCTTAGAAATTCTAGAAGCAGATGAAACAGCCAAATATTACAGTTAAACATGATCAATAATTGTATTATTGATTCTGCCCAATAGTCTTAATTGAATGTATAAAATAAAGTTTTACTTTACCATTTAGAATCAACGTTTTGCCTAATTGTTTTTATTTTTTGTTTCAGGTAAACCACTTATTTTCTTTACGATCATAGAAGCCTAGTCATCAAGGAACGTAAGTTTATTTAATAAGCTTTATAAGTACTTTATTTTAACGTTTGAACAAAAGGCTTCGTTGAGTATTTAACTATCGCTCATTTTGTATATTCACGTAAAAACTATCTCGCATGCGCGGTGTGTGTTTTGAATCCCGTCGGCTGCATTCTCCGCACTCTTTCCCTTACAAGCAGGATAGTTTTTACATGAATATATGTGTGTGTGTGTGTGTGTGTGTGCGCGCGCGCGCGTGTGTGCGTGTGTGCGTGTGTGTGTGTGTGTGCGCGCGCATAAGCACATTCTTAATTTTACTATATCTGGGACAAAGTGACTTTCATATTCCACATTAATGGCTACATTTCTCCTAAAATCTGTGCTGAACTTAAAGATAATCTGGAAGTTAATTAATTGAAATAAGAAATTATTCTTTCCTCCGCCGTTACGTAACAGCCTAACTGTAGTTCCTTAGACACTGGGGTATAGGTCAAGGTAAGCTCTTAATACATTTGAATACTGTTTTCTATTAACTCCTTTAATTTAATATAAAATACATGTGAATATAAATGAATGCATAGGCTACAAGCAAGCACTGATAATATGCATGCCTAGATTTAGGTGTAACTTAATGAAGTCACTGGGATACTCATGGTTCCGGAAATCGACGTATGTTCCGAGATTAGCCCTGCAGACTGACAGAGTGTCGGTCCTGGTGGTGTAGTGGTAATCATACTTGCCTTCTAAACCCAAGATCGCGGGTTCAAACTCGGCTAGGATCGATGGATCCTAAGTATGGCTTCCTTCGGAAGGGAAGTAAAGCCGTGGGTCCCGTGTCGTACATTTACGGTACGAAAAAGAACCTCAAGCCTGAAAAAAGAGGCCTCTGAGCAAAATTTGTCGGCCGTTTCACGCTCTGAGTAGAATGGGACGCTGATGACCTGAGATGTTAAAGAGCGTCCATAAATAAATCAAATCAAAAAAAAAAAAAAAGACTGACAGAGCCTCCAACACAGACCCTCAGCAACGTTCACACCCAACTAACAACTAATGTTATTCTTTTGAACTAGAAAATTAGAAAAGGAAATGACTGTGTATGCTCTAATACACAGTGGGCTAGTCGTCTCCTCCCACACATTACATGACTAACAGAAAGCTGGTCTGATATCTTGTGAAAATATATAATATGAAATTTAGAATTTTGAATAAATCGTCTTCATATGTGACATACTGTTAATTTACAACTGGCCCGATGTCATTATGGAAGCAACAGAAGTCTTTTTTCCAAGTGTGAGAAATGCTGCAACACATAACAATTTAAAATAAGGCGCATGTTCTATTCGTAATTATGAAGATTTAATCAGCAAGTTTGAAGAGACTGTCTCTTTTACTGGTAAGAAGAAATCTGAAACAGGATCGATATCAGTGATAATCACTGTTGCTAAGGAGCTTGATGTAAGTAATGAAATAATAAAAATAAGTATTATGAAATTAGTAGTGGTGGGTGTATAGGCATCTTCAATTAAGCAATAAGACAATTGCGGAATTCTAAGAGAAGATACTGTACTCAATATTAACATTTATGACTTTAGAACGTAAATTTATAAACGAAGCTTTTAATTTTTCCCACATATATAAATATTTGAGGCGCAGTTAACTGTTTCAGAGTTACCAAAAAACTTGAGACCTTTTAAAATAAATATGATTTTTTTTAAATATAGCATAGGACCTTTGTTATAAACAAAAGTTTTTTATACCAAAGAATTTCGCTCTCCCATTTCATAACATTTCATTCCATTGGTTCTGTTACAGGATCGCGAGGTGGGCTGGTGCGGTATGGTGGTGACTTGCGCTTTAGAAAGGTTTTTGCCTCAGGCTTTCTGTCTGGAAACATATTAGGAAAGTCATCTGCGTCCACACAGTCACCTCCCGGTGTCTCCCACACCTCATCCCTTCATCCCAAAGCTGCCCCCATTGGGGACGTATGCAAAAGCACTAGCAATGAGAAAGTTCAAGTACCGAAAATATTCTGCGCCCCAGTCCATCCATCCTATTTTTGCCTAATAAGTAGCTACTTAATGTTTGGTAATAAAATGTTTAGCCGATTCTGTATTCTTAATGTTTAAAGAAATGATATGGAATAAAAAGACAAATTTGAATACATTGGCGATAGGTAGTTGTTTATTATTCAAAGCACTCTGCGGTATGTATGCAAACTGGTAAATATATAGGGGAATAGTTGTCCTTGTGGTTTGCCAACATGAACATTTGCATTTCGCAAATGGTAGATCAAAGATGAATTTTTTGTTGATACATGTACCTACATCGTGACCACTCCTCAAAATATCGATGCCGTGCTTGACGTAATTTTGGAGAGTCGATTCATTAGGCTGAAATGCATCCCAGGGACTTTGTAAATGTTTTATGAATGTTTCTTTCATATCGTGCATCATGATTGGGTATCTATAAGTACTAAAGGAATGGCTAAGCACTGGTCAAAAACGATTCAAAGTAACAATTTTGAACTAGCATTACCGTCGTTTTAAAGAGAATTATAATAACTTATCTGATAATCTTATAACTGAAGACAAATTACACGATCCAAAATCAAATTAACAATCAAAAGAATACAAATTCCTTATTTCTCAGTTCCAAAAAAATATCGTGTTCGAAGCTCGGCTCACAGTGCCATAATAATTACAAACTACTTAGAACATTCTTCTTCATTATAAACAAAGTTTTCTTGCATTACATAAAGTTTATGCGTTTACATTTGCATTGATTGCTCATTTCGCATATTCGGTTGGTTCATGCTCTAAAATTCAAAAATATGAAAATGTTCAAAGGAAAACAATTTTCATGTTATGCAGTAAGAAGTGTAGCAGGGGATGATTAACTGGACTTGTTTTACTTACATTACTGTAGTAATTATGTGGGATTAAAAGAATATTATGCTGAATATTTACAAATAGTATTTGAGATACGCTGTTCCATAGCACACTAAGAATTTATCAATATTATCTTGTATGAGTGCTGGTTTGCTATAATTTTTTGAATGATTTATTTATGGACGCTCTTTAACAGCTGAGGTCATCAGCATCCCATTCAACTCAGGGCTTGAAATGGCCGACAAATTTTGCTCAGAGGCCTCTCTTTCAGGCTTGAGGTTCTTTTTCGTGCCGTAAATGTACGGCACGGGACCCACGGCTTTACTTCCATTCCGAAGAATTTTTACGCCCCAAAAAATCCATCGGTCCTGGCCGGGTTCGAACCCGCGAATTTGGGTTTAGGAGGCAAGTATGGTAACCACTACACCACCAGGACCGACTGGTTTACTATAGAAAGGTGTTGATTTGTTAATGGATAATATGTTCTAATGATTTTTTTTTTTTTTTGTGAGAATACATGAATTTAAAGATTTTCTTATTCCAAATTCAAATTTTACGTTAAAAATTCCACATA
The DNA here is from genome assembly GCA_030762175.1 of Metallyticus violacea. Lineage (NCBI taxonomy): Eukaryota > Metazoa > Arthropoda > Insecta > Mantodea > Metallyticidae > Metallyticus > Metallyticus violacea. Next base: position 49,807,348 of record CM060831.1, read on the forward strand.
AGGGATAGTTTTGTACATATAGAGACATGTTTTTTATCCATGATACAGTCATGTTATTGTAAAAGTATCTTGACAAAGCCCCATTACACAAAATAAACTTGTCCTGCACGAATGCATAATATATGAGACAAAAAATGTTCAGAAGCAGAGTTTTGTAACTTATGAAAAGTCTATCTCAGTTTCGCATCAACTAAACTACAGTCATGAAACAAGTTTGAAATTTATAGATTTAAATGGGAGAACATTTATCTATATTGTAGAAAAATGTTCTAGTCTTCTACTAAAATTAAAAGGGTATGTTTAGCATTCCCAAATAATAGAGCTTATGAGAGACCCAAACTTTTAACAATGTCTTTCAGAAAAGAGATAATACCTTTGAACCTGTTTAAACAATGTAACAGACAATATACGATCTCCAAAGATTAGGAAGTTTATAAAATAGGCGTTTAATGCTTATCATGATAAGATTTAATGTCACTTAAAGTTTGGGCTAGAAGAGGATACTTCAACCTTGCTCATGGTTGGCAGTTTGTGACTACGTTCCTAAGGGGCACCTCCGGGTGAAAGGGATGCGGTGAAGGAGATATCGGGCGGCTAGGATACACGGGGGATGACCGTGCGGACGTAGTCCGGGATACTTTTCCTCGCAAAGAATAAGAACCTACCAGGTACTGGGACAGGACTCTTTCCACAGCGCAAGCCACCATCACACCGCACCTCGAACTTGGCATTTTCGACTCTGTAGCAAACCTAATGGAATTAAATGATATGAAATGAGAGAGCGGAATATTCGTGGTTAGCAAGGACCCATCACCTAAGCGACCAGGAAAACCAGAAAAACCCCAAGTCAGAATGGAGATCACAAGAGTTTTAACCCGAGATTTCCCGAATGCAAGTCCCAAGCCTAACCGCCTGAGGCAACACGCTCGTTATCATCTCAACTACTTTCCAGAGAGCTGCAAACATAGAGAGATATTAAATAAAGAAATAGAGACCATAGAAAAGTTATATGAGGGAATGTGGATGGCTATAATTTTGGCCCATTTTTGCTGTAATCTAATGAAAGGTAGCTCAGGGATCAGGAAAATCTAAAGTAATTTTTAAAATGCGATTACTGCTAATGTAAAATAACTTTGGGAAAGTATATTCTTGTGTTAATATGTTGTCTAAAGGTTCAAATTTAGAAAACTATTGAAACTGCAAGCAAAACCTTTAACCATATAATTTAAAAAATGTACCTGATAGAATAACATTAATGCATAAACCTTTGTGCAATTTAAAAATATATTACATACTCAAGAACATAATTTTTTTTTTGTTACGAAATGTTATTCTAATGAAAAAGTATTCTTTTTAAAGAATCGCTGATTAAACTGGTTTTATGTCTCACAAATTTCCCATGTCGTATTACATTTTACCAAGCAAGCTTTTGGTTTTCTCAAACAGCTCTATTCTTTTTCGACCCAATTAGTAAGTAAATATATTATTTAGTAGAAGCCGACTTTAAAAATCCACTGTGACCCTGGGAGATAGCCTTTATATCCTAAATGCAGGAATGTGACCTGTAATTTGAAAGCAGGGTATATGGGGGCGTTTTTGTACGCCGCATGTGCTCTGGATGAAGGGAGTTGAAAGGGGGATGGGAGTGAATAGATAGTGTTGGGAATTTGGCACCGGTCCTCTGGTCGGAGACTGTCAATTGTGATGTGTGACTCCCATTAGGGCCTGAAACCCCGGCGAGGCAAGCCGAGTCGGGTAGAGATTAACGATCACTAGAGAAGGGGCAGGATCGGACACATTCTTAGGCTGGCCAAGACTGCAAAACACATAATTTGGAGAAAAACTATCGATCGCTTATTAACACTGATCACTATCACGTTGCACTGAACCTCAATCAATTTCTTGCTTCATACCTTATAAATCTCTCCCGTTATTGCTTTATGTACAGGGCTTTATCTTGCTATTTTATGCCTCTTAAAAATTACGGTCTTTTTTTATCCATTTTGAGATACTAGACATGAGCTTCTTATCCTGCGATCAATTTTATATTTATAGCTTTCCTGATTTAGGGCATCTCTTAAATTAAATGTTTCATGCTCCCAGAAATCCTAAAAAGTTCACTGGGTGTTACCCACAGATTGGTAAATGAAAAATTGCACATGAGATGTGTATGTGCACGATGGGTTTCAAGATGTTTAGGTGCAGGTTTGCATGCAGTTTAAATGCTGATTTTTCTTTGTAATCAATGCTGATGAAACTTGGTTACATCATTTCAATCCTAAGGGAAAACATCAAATTTCTGTATGGAAGAGATCATCATTTTTCGATATTCAAGGAATAGCTTACCAGCATGTCCTACCCGTAGACACAACTGTAACTGGGCACTGCTACAGAAATGTCCTGTAAACTCTGCAAGGGCATATCACACGTAAAAGCCACATTTCCCTGCAAACAAGGTGGCTGATGCACCACGATAATGCACAGCTGCACATCACAAATGTTTCTGAATACCTCATAAAATCAATGTGATGTGTGTCCCTCGCCCTCCCTACAGTAAATATTTAGCCCCATGTGACTTTTGCTTTTCCCCAAATTGAAGAAATTCCTTCTTGGGAGGCATTTTTCGTTGATTGAAGCAGTGATGAAGGCTGCGGAGGGGTTTACAATATGTTTTGAAGACTGACGGAAACACTGGTACAGGTGCATTGGTTCAACGGAGATTGCTTTGAGAAAGTTCGTAAAAATAATGAGGATGAGTGTATGTTGTCAAAAAAAATTCTTAACAGCCCTGTTATATGTGGTGTTTTTTCCTCCATAAATTTAACCGTTACGTAGGTCCTGTATACATATTATCGCGAATTTCGTGTACCAAGTCTATATTATTTGCTAACGATTAAACGCTATTATCAGAATCAGAAGATGGGTTACTATCTGAATAATATAAGGACCGACATATGAAAATCAAAAGAAAGTACTAACTTGGTAAATGTCAAAAAGGTTTAAAAATAGTAATTTACGGTAAAATAATTGAACATGTCGTATTATTTATGCATGTAAGATAAGTATTGAATAAAGTAATGCTGATTTGGAAACAAATATTGCAAAAGTCTACATATTAAATGCTCCAACGAAGAGATTTTTCAGGGGAAAATATGAAGGTAGAAATAACAAGAAGGAAGAAACAAAAATTGATAAATCACTGAAATATACTATATTTTCTAAACCACCCTTGAAATTGGAAGACTTTAAGAAGCTAAGACTGCTAGAGGTAGCATAGGTATATTTTATTATATTCTTGGTTGGAAAGACTATGCGGGCCGATTTGGAAACCAAGATATTCGAACACATTTGGGGTAATTAAATATGTTGAATGAAAAACCCGTAGCTAAGTCCAAAATAACATTTTTTTCTGGATCGTTTTTCAATGTGTTGGTTAGTTTATTTGAACTAGACAACAATCTGGCATATCGGAACATATTTCAATATGTTAAAAGCATACAGGGAGAAATCTTACAAGCCCAGGCTAATTATTTGTTGTTCTTTTTTAATGTTTATTTATTGTCGCGTTGACTGCATTTTTCCGTAGATTGTGAAAGTGGGCATGTATGTCTGTAGTGTGTAAATATGAATAAAATGAATTAATGATGACGCAAATGAGCTCGAAATCCTTGGCACCTTCTCAGTGTAAGGAAAAATTACCTTACCCAGAGAACTTTAACTGACCGGTAATCGAAGCCAGGGTCTCCGGATTAGTAGTCGCAAACGCTACCAGTAGACCACAGAGTAGGTGATTGTCAATATAGTCGTAGTTAATATGACTGTTTGTAATTGTTTGTATTACTTCCTTCGGGCATGAAAGAAGAAAACTTCAGAGCGAGCAAGTTCATCCTCCATCAGCATGGAATAAAGATGCAGTAAATAGTGCGAGTTTCCTTATAGTAATATGTGTAAAAATCATTTTTCCTATTTCGTGAATCGTAACTTTAATTTTGCTTAAAGGCCCTCTGTCAAAGATAACAATATAACGATAAAGATGGGCAGATGTAACAATGTGCTGCACAGTATTTCTATAGCGTTTATTTAATTTGTGAATTGATTTTGCCACTCTAAGAATATTAGTTTGTGCTTCAAGAATTTGAACTGTAAATAGATTTACTTTAAATGCAGTTATCTAACTATTGTTAAGTAACACAGTTATCCGAAATGTTGCCACTCACATCACGCCTCTGGGTGTAATGTTCGGCTGTAGTAGTCATACCAGCAGAAGAACAAAGGAGATCTTTCGTTTCGCGAATTTCCTGAAATGGATACAATTCCGAAACAATACTCAGTCTGGTTAAATGGAATTAATAAATAGAACTTTTTCGAGTAATACACCAGTTGTTTGCTATCGAAAACTATTATGAATTATTGATAATTTATAAAAGCAGTTGATTGACATGAAAAAGATATGCACAATCATGTCAACAGCTATCCCTTCATTGCACCTAAGGAACTAATGAATAAAAAACTCCAAATGTACACTGAAAGAAGGAAAATAGTACGGAAGAATAATTGAAAATCAGGCAGTACAAATTTTTAATTTTTTCGAACTATTTTCGATGAAGAAAATTTTACAATGGAAGCTGCACCAATAATTTTAAAAATTCGGATACAACCATGGCTATAGAACTGGAGTTTCAGTGTTTGGTGGATGTTGAATGCTATCGTGATATATGTAAAAGCAAAGAATAAGACAATACCAGTAAAATGCAATACTAACCATTTGCAATGACGGATGAACCCCTAAGCCCCGAGGAGTATCAGAATAATGATCAAGAAAAAAGCTTCCTTATTGTTTTTTGGAAGTGCTTATTAATGTTACTTATATTTCGTTTAAAATGTGAAAAACCTATAACTTCAGTAAAACCTAAAGCAAGAGCCACTTCTCAACACAGAGTGTCGTGAAGGATATAAACCCCTGGGAAGTTCGTAAAATTATTAATAGAAAATTCTTCTGTAAATGTTCTTATAGCCACCTCACATTAACGGTTTAGAACACTAACTTTTCAAAAACTTTGCGGATTCTTTTGGTTTACGTTTTTTTTTTTTTTATACCTGAAACTACTCTTAAATGTTGTTTGACATTAACTATTAGTATTTTTTTTTCTAAGCGCAATAAACTAAAATTCGTTTCAAAACAATTTGAAGTGTAGTACTAAGCTCTGATCAAACTATTGCACCAAAAGACCTTCTTCATTGCTAAGCTTTGAAATAACTAAAAATAACTAACTAGTTGAGAAAAACAAGTTTACTGCAGGACAGTTGTTTTCTGAATCTCCGAGCAAAGGAGGCTGGACCTTGTCGAGCCAAAGCACTACAAGTGAATAGAATTGAGGCAATGAATAAAATAAAAAGAGGATAAAAGAAGTTATTTATAATCAAGTCCCTGCACAAATAAAGCAGAATGATAGCATTGTGTTGTGTGTTACGATTAACATTGTAAATTAATCTTTCGGCACTAAACGGAGGTATAATATTCACTTTTGGCATGAGCAATCGCTTGCTTTAACATCAGAGCTTTTGTGCATATACGCAGTCCAATAGTGGATTTGCATAAATGGCGTGGGCGTTAAAATATATTTGTGAAGAGAAAGGGTAGAGCCTAATCTCTTGAGCGACAGGAGTTAATCACGCGCTTTTAAAATACGAAATTTCCATAGCGTCGTGTCCTATTACGGTCGTGGCATTTCTTCCTCTGTCCACGCTCAACACATTTTTTCATGGCCTCAGATCAGTGGGGCAATTACACGTATACCCTGTATTCACATTTGAGTGGGAACCGCAATGGTTAAATCCATGCTCGTTTTATGGTGCTATGGTGTTTTCCTTTTCCTTTTTTTTTTATTTTAATAATCTGAATGCATGGAAGCGACTGAGTAATAAAGAGGGGAGAGGAAGTAATGACTTGCTAGCTAACATCAGTGCAGTAAGCGAAAGCAATGGCTAAGCTGTTCGCTGTCAGAATACAAAATAGAAAGTGCTTAACGAAAACGCTCTATGCACAATTTAAATGAGGAATGTGTACAAAGCAAAAGAAATACTGAGCGTTTTGTTAAAAACTTATTATATGCGGTTTATAAACAAATTAACAGTTTTATTACCTGAGCGATTGTGCAAATAAGTACTGCAAATGTAAAAATATCTTCTGAGTAATAAAGAAATTGAAGAAAAGTTTAAATGTATGGCCATTTCTTCAAAGTATATTTTAAATCATTCGAGGAAAAGAAGCATAAACATAGCGGACCTTCTTTTTAAATGAAAATAAATGAAAAAAGGGACAAAGTTCTTACCCACTATTATCTCTCATGTTTCGTTAAAATAGAAATAATTAATTGAACAGTAAAAATGTCAAACGTTCTAAGTGCCATTTTTAAATTTAATCGTTTTATTTAAAAAATAGTGCTCAAATGCATATTCCTATCTAGTTCTAAGTGCCTTTACACGGATGAAGTAATTCAAATACTCGTAACAGATGTGCTGTTCTAAATGTCATGTTATGCTCCCATTGGGTATTGGTTTTTAAGGCAAAATATTTAATAAGTGCCTATTCCTTTTTGAGTTGCGATAGCAATTTTGCCATTACACAGAAAAGAAGAAGAGTAAATAACGTTTCCTTAATTTGTTGTACAACTAAAAAAAAAGTGCATAACCTTGTATACAAAGCAAGCTGCTTTCTCTTCTATATTAACATTCACAATGAGCCTCTTGTTTTAAGGAAATAAGATTTGTTTTTGTAATGGAAAACTGTTAAGGTTACTTGGTAGAGATTTTAGGCTTTATGCATAATATGAAATTACATATTTTGCAGATTATACCCATTTTTGTGCATTTGCGGCATTTAAATGCGGGGACTTGGATGCCACAAATCCATTTACAAGGCTTTCAGATTTTGGGTCAAAATTAATTTTTGGTTTTATGCATAATATGAAACTGTATGGTTTGCAAATTACACCCAAATATAATTTTTGTTTCTTTGGAAAATGTAAATACTTTAAATGAGAATTTAAATGTGGCCACATTTACACAACAAACAATCTTATCTTTTTTGCCGTTTGCCGTAATTAGCATATTTTTAACTTTAGGTACATTTTTCTTAAAAACTATGTAAGATAGATCTATGAGTTCTTTTGTGCATGTGGAAAACACATTGCTGCATATAGCTGGAGAAAATTGTTAACTTATGCATGCATGAGAGTCCTGAGGGGAAAAAAGAATATATGATTTGAAATTTGCATAAAATAATCTCACTATGTATAAAATTTTTCAAAAATTAAATTTGTTTTAATGTAAATATTATTCCATCAGCAATGTTAAGTAACATGCGTTCAAATTAGTTTTAAACTCTGATAATGTTGAAATTAATATTATTGGAAAAGTGCAAATTAAGGCAGGAAAAATGTTAAGTATAGTGTTTTTCTGGTATATAAAATATTAACAATTGAGGTTAGCAAAAATTTAAAAAAGTTTATAATTTAGAAATAATTGCTTAATAAATGGTAAATATTTCATTTGGATAGTTAGAATAGTTTCTCAGTAAACTTAGTTGAGAGTTGAAATTCGGCAGGAAATTTGCCGTTATGATACAATTGCGCACTTTTGCAACATTAGTAGATAAAGAGTATTTAGAAATTATATCTTGATTTCTTAAACAGTGATTATCGCACAGCTCTCCATTTTACATTGCCTAATAAAACGACTAAAAATAGCGATATGCAACCAAGATCTTGTGATATGTCCCATCTGTATATTTTATGGCCTAGAGAATAATTAAGCACGTCTACACCAGAAAGAAATTAAGTGGATGACGTGGACATTGGCGCATTTGCTGGGTTACAGTTCGTTCTACTTTTAAAACTCGTAAAATACTTCCCCTCTATTGCTTTTACTGGCAGAGGGGGTAGGCTCCGACTACTCGCCCAATGTAAGGAAAGGCTGCTGATTTAGCTTCCAGCTCTAAGTTTACGATATCTAATAAAGATCCATGTACTCGGAAGTAACAGCTCGTCGAAATGTTATTAACCTTCCCTGGCGGCTGCTGACATCTGCAGATCTGAAGATTTGAAAGGATTGAAATCTGTACAACCTCAGTAATACAGGCTACCTACATTTGTGCTTTAGGCTTAGTATACCTTTTGATTATATGGCGAAGCTGTTTCAGAGTCAAATAGAACAAATCACAAATTGCTAAACACATACTTGTTAATTTGAACAATGTAGTTACGTATTTAGAGGTATTCACAAATAATATAGGAGATTCCAAACGCCTTGCGATTTCTGTAGTAAAACTATGTTTATTAGACTTCGTTCTGCCATTGATTTAAAGACATTGTGTTGGAGGTTCCCATTACGTGAATCAAACAAATATCATTTTTGTGGTAGTACAGGGCGTTCCTTTTATTGCCGGACCGCGGATTGCTCGTATGCGTGCTCCGCGCACTATTACACTGGGGGTTTTCCGTTCTATAACTCCCTTGTTACTTACTCATGAGTAATAGTGATATGCAATATAATTACTACTAGCCTAGTTACACGTGGTGTAGAAAGTGGTGTCCATCTGTAATCGGACATTCCTGGCATCTTCGAATGAAATTTCCGAACCACTTGCTGTGCAATACGTCTTAAGAGACTTTTTGGAGAGCGTTCGAATGCACCAATTTCGTCCATTTTTTCATCCGTAGAACATTTCTTTTTCACTTCTTAGGTTTAGCGTTTAGCCATCCCGTTGTCCTAAACGTATTAACCACAAACATCTAATAGTTTCTCTACCTGGAACTGGAATATCAGAAAATTTCTTTTGAAATTGTCTGCACAGTTATCTACATGATTCGATTTTTACATATGTATCGTACATAAAAATTTTTGTTCAAGCGTGAATTTTTTCGGGAGGCATTTCAGTGGACCAAAAGAATAATCTAATTCACACATAATCAGATATCTAATGAACGTTCACTTTTGAGGTGCTCATTGAACAAACTCTAGTATTTACAGCTCGAACAGAAAGCAGCAACTGACACAGTATGATACAGCTGATAAAGTAACTTTAAGCGGGTCATTCACCGCTAGTGCTCTACTGTAATAATACCGAAGTCACTGCACTGCAAGAGAACTGGCATATACCTGATCTATGGCCCGGCTATAAATGCAATGCATGATATTTAGGGATGGAGGTAGAAAGTTGCACCTACTTGTTTTATTGCGTATTACATTTTAATTTGTGATAAATATTAATATTAGCATTTCGAGAGTGCTTTAGTTGAATTTGTTTCTTCTTCTGTGACAAGCAGCTAATATTGGGCTTCTATTAAGGGAGCAGTCCAACTTTATTTATTTGCAAAAAAAAAAAAAAAAGTTTGTTCAAGAAAGACAATAATGTACAGCAATACGTAAATACTTTGCTGTTTAATAATTGCCTCATAAACCCAAGATAGCGGGTTCAATCCTGGTCGGGGTCTATGGATTTTTTCGAGCGTAAAAATCCTAAATACGGCTTCCTTCGGAAGGGAAGTAAAACCGTGGGTCCCATATCGTACATTTAAGGCACGTAAAAGAACCTCATGCCTGAAAGAAGAGCAAAATTTGTCGACGTTTGAATGGGACTCTGATGACCTTAGATGTTAAAGAGCGTTCGTAAATAAATAATACATTTTCTGTTCAAAAAACTGAGTATGAATATGTATGGTGCAAATAACTTTTTAAAGTAAATAATTTTTTAGAAATTAGAATTATAAAACACGCATCTTGTTCATAAATGAGGGCTTTTATGTAAAAGGTCACTTTTAGAGTTCATTAATATTATTTATTCCTATGTTGCAATACATTTTGGATTTCTTTAGTCTTCTACATAAGCACTACCAAAAAGTCTCTTAGATTATCTAGAAATCAACATCACGTTTTTTTTTGACTTAAAAATCCTAAGTATGGCTTCCTTCGGATGGGACCTGATGCCCTAAGATGTTAAAGAGCATCCGTAAATAAATGAAATAAACAAAAAATCACTGTAACTGCAGGGTATGAATATTGTTACTTATGATATTCATTATTAAATGCGCTTTTCGTTGTTTTGCTTGTAAAATTAAGATTGATCTTGTATACAGAAAATTGTGGAATTTTAAAATAATTTCAAAATGAATTTCAGATATCACTATATTTATTAAATAGACACTTTTTAAACTATCAAAGTAATGGCAAGGTAGATGGCATTGAGAATCAAAGAAAACTAAAAGAATCAAAATTATATTAGAAAGTTCTATAAAAAACTGTCTAATGTGAAAATTAAATGTTAATTTAAAAACCAATGCGTCATCCCTCAGTTACAACAGTCTTTTTTTTTTTTTTTTTGAGTAGTGTTTAACGCCCGTTTTCACTACTGAGGCACCACAGGCGGTGGACACTGATGATACATGAGATGAAATGATAAATTGGGAAAGGATATATTTTTCTTTTTTTTAAGGAAGGAAGCGTTCCAGGCCTAAGTTTAGGTACCTCCCCGGCATTTGCCAGTTATGAAGACTGAGGAAAACCTGGAAAAAAACCCAGTCAGGGAGGACGGTCCTGGTGGGATTCGAACCGCAGACCTCCCGCTCACGAGTCCGTGCCTTAACGACCTCGGCCACCCGTGGCGGTCCAACAGTCTTTAAATATAATGTAAACCCTTAATTGAGTGCTGTCAATTCTACCAGTATTGTCATATTTAAACGAAACAACAGAATAGAATTCAAACTGAAATGATGCTGAGATCATTCTGAGAGATTAACAAGATACAGCCCATTAGATCCAAGAGTAAATCAGATATCCGACAACTAGAAATAAGTAGCATAACAGAAACTATATTCACACATACGAGAGGAAAAATAGACATAATCAGATTACCATAATTCCGTTTCAGTTTCTAAATTAAAGCCCCCGTCATGGATATAGAAACACTAGTAGACAAAGAAACGCTAGCGAAATCAACTGTAGGGAGTCATGGAGGTGGAACGGATTGAAAGACCCATTGTGAGTAAACATCAAGTAAGCTTATGATGATTACTATCTAATTTAACAGATAGATAAGTTGTAAAGTAACTTTGTTCATAAACCAAGTAACAATAACTCTTAATACTTTTGTGAGTTCCTTTTACAAAATAAACAAATAAAATTATATTAATGCACCAAAAACAAAGTAACTAAAGTATTGCATTAAAAATCAGTGACATACTAGAATGCATTTTATAGAAGTAGTACCTTCACAGATTATATGTAAATTTAAATGTTTAATCATTTCTTTTTGTAGTCAGTGATTAATTTAATCAATAACCTTTATATGTCCGCTGTCAAATATATTTTGAATACGAGTTCAGCAGTTTAAAAATTAAATAAAAGTTAATAGTGTTATAGCATTTAAATTAATTTAGTGTATAAAATGTCCGAGATAGCCCAGTACAAGTTTATTTTTAAAAATACTTAAATTTAATGCCCTGACACTTACAGGCATGTTATTATACAATTTCTGAAAACCTTTGTAAAAAAAATGTATTCTTATGTTAGTAAGGGCAGGTTCACAATTAGGTATATTTAACTTTAGTTATTTCTTGTGTTTATACTGTGAATATCTGATTATAAATCTAATTGCTCAGTATGAATTTGTATTAGATTGTATAGTGGAAAAATAAATTTAATATACAGAAGAAAAATTTATTTGATATATTAGCACAGTTTTGATTCATATTTAAAATCTAATAAGTTTACAAAATAATAATAATAATAATAATAATAATAATAATAATAATAATAATAATAATAATAAACAACCTGTAACACTACATCCTATCTGAACGTATATTCCAGAACGTTTATTCTTTATTTGAAAAATTACACGTTTACATTTGTTACATCAAGATTTATTAAAAGTCATTAAAACATTGAAAAATATTTAAAAGTTATTAAAATAATAATTATAATAAAAATAAAAATATACCACATAGATAGAGGGAGATCAAAAGAAAAAGTAGAGTAAGAATATCTAGTTTAACTTATGCAGTTTACAGTTTGTGTTTCATTTTAATCCAAAATGCATAATTTTTATTTAATAAAAACTCATTTATCAAAAATCAATTTTTGCCATACTAAAGATACAGACTAGCACATTCAAACAGAAAAACAAACCTCTCAGGATGGTGTTATTAGCATATAAAAATCATCGCTAATGTCAGGGCACAAATTTAAAAAGATGTGTGAATTAATGTTCCTGGTTTATCTGTAATAATATAAAGAAGCGTATTTTCTCACACAGAATTTATGTTGTATGTTACACGTGTGTACGTATTATGTGAATTATACAGAGCTATTATCACTAATTATCAAGGACTTTCTGTATTTATAATTTGAAACTATATGACTGTTTTAGGAAAAGGAATAATAATATTACGGCGTAGAACTTTATTGAATCTACCCTTACTGCTCTTTAGTGCTTCATAGCTCCACTTTAAGAGTTTTGCATATTCACTGCAAACTATAAGCTTTGCTATTTTCATAGCTAACTTTCCCAGCGACAGATAAAATCGACTAAACCTGTAGCCAGAACAGGTTCCTCAGGACTTACTCCGCACAAAATGGTGAATCCCCCAGGAGGCCTAGCTGCATGAAAGCGAGAGTTCTGATGCGTGGCACATAGAAAGCGGAGTAATTGACATGAATAACAATGAAAAAACGTAGTCAACACATCCAAGTTTCTCAGGGGAAATCGAAAACACTTGCAGAAAATTTTTGTTCCCCTTCCCCATTTTGTCCGGGGAAAATATTCAAACCATCGGATACGAGTAACACAATGTCCGTAACTTGACTTTGTAGAGCTCACATCGTTTTACAGATATCCCATTGTCACTAACACCAATCATTCTTATAGTTTTCTTCTTCCTAGAACCTGGTTTGCTTCAAGAATTGAATATCAAGTAACGAATTTCCTTTCCAGTTTATTTGACGCGTTTTTACCGGCCTGAAGTAATACTATAATACAGTGTTAAAAGTGGCATTTTATTTCATTAATAAGATGTAACCTCGTTTAGCAAATGTTCTACTCACAAAATAAAATAACTTTTAAAATTATTTCATACACTTCTTATAATTGCCGTTAATACTTATAAATAAATTAATAATAACGAATTAAATATATTCTAGTCGTTTTGCAACATCCTTTGCTTTAAATTAATAGTTTGTGTATTTTTCACTAGAAAGAGCATGGAGAGAATGTTGTCTAAATCTCCGGCTAATGTAATAAATATCGTAGCAGCGTTAATTAGGATGTTATACGTATTTTGGCGAGGTAAAATTAGAAATTAAGATATATAGTATATCAAATTCCCATTTAAATTTTATCGCGCTGAAGTATGTTAACAGAATGTACATGCGCAATGATGGGATTAGATTTTGGGCTCATCGGACATAATGCTTGCAGTAATGGGGTAGATCTTGTTGCGAAGAAATGATAGTGCGCCTTGGTCGCTGAAAGCTAACGTAAAGAACTAGTAAGCAAGTAGGAAAGAGAAAGGGAGGGGACTTCTTCCGACCATTGGAAGTTTAAACTAAAGTATCAATGACGACGAGAAAAAGATGAATAAATGTGCTATTATCACAGTATTTGTTGTTCATACTGACATAGGTAGTCAAGCTTGTTAATATTTTCAGGTTTGCAGCTTAATATGCCACATAATTTCATTTTTGAGATTCAGTGTTATTATTCGTGTGAGTTACATTTTCTTAAAGTTTTAACATGAGGTACAATTAAATAATGTAGTGCTGGTTAAATGCGCTACTTCTGTAATTGTGCGTAATTAACATGCATATATTTCATTTTTGATCCAGTGGTCTGACATGTGTCCCACTTACTCTGCATATTGGCTTATTAATTAATAGTTCCCCACTTTCTATATGTTTTATTAAAAGTTGCTATGCCCTCATGACCATGTTATTATATTTGGTCGTTTCTGTATGCAATCTTCCCCAGCTGGAAAATTTTCTGAAAATTTTAATATTGAACTATTTCATCGTAATATATTAAATAATAGCTTTAAAATTTACGTTGTTGCATATTTTCCCTATAAAGTTCCTCGCACTTAGTGAATAGTTCACCTATTCATAGCGTGCTATACCACTTAAGTTTTTGCAGTACCCAGTAATAAGTGACGTTAGCCAGGGAATTCTCCGACCAAAAATATTTTGTCATAATCACAGAAGCGATTTCCATTTACGTTACAACAAACATAAACTTTGCATTCAGAAAAAAAAAGTCATTTAAATAAGAAACCAAATTTTGCATGTTATATTCCGTCGTAAATTACGTTTCTTCAAAAAGAGTTGAAAAATAGGGTGGGTGAAACAAGCATGGATAGTGAATATTGCTTTATAGGTAAATATAGATATAATTTTCCTTTGGTAATAGACGGCAAACCTTATTTCCACAGTATGCGATTTGCTCATTATGCTTTTTTAAAACGCTTTATATTAAATTCAACTTAAGTTTTTGCTGTAAATAGGAAATTAATAAAAAAAACAATACAAGAAAAAATATGCAAAATATTGAAGATTAATCAAACGGATGCAGAAGAAAATTTTATTTATAACATTATTCCTACATGTTTATATTTCATACTTGAACACTAAAACTTAAAAAAAAAAAAAATGGTGTCCCAGGATTGCGGACATTTTTTCAAGTTATATTCCCATATATTTTCATGGTGTGTATGCCATATTAATAGCATATTTCAGGTGTTATATTGATGGACAAAATTAGATTTTATGCACGTTTCTTTCCTTTAATTTTCTCTCTAATATTTTACTTGCCGAATGAGCTGCAAATCTAATATTCAATTGATACGTATTTATAAATGCATGCTCATTTTTCTTTTCTGCTTCCGTACCTATGTATATTAAATTTAATTTCTTTTACCTTCAGTGATTCTGACCTCTTTTTAAAATGTTTAATAATGTTTAACGCCCTTTTTTCTGCTGAGGCATCATAGGAGTGGGCATTGATATGCATGAGTTGAAATAACAAATTGGAAAAGTATTTTTATAAGTAAGGACACGTTCCAGGCGTAAGTTTAAGGGGTCCATGGTCAAGGATGACCGTCCTGATGGGAATCGAATCCTAAACCTCCCGCTCATGATTCCATGCTTTAATGATCTGGGCCATCCATGGCGGTTTCTCACCTCTAATATAATGTGGTATAGGCAAAGTATTTATGCAACGAACCAGTGAAACAAAGAGAACAATTTAAACATAAGCACTTAAATAGTCTAGCAATTTACCACCTTCACATGTCTTCTGCCTTTGAAGAACACGAGCTGTTTGAAATATAGCGAAAATCTGTGATTATTTAAATGTTTTATATATTTCACTTCTAAGTTCTCGTTATTTTACTTAAAATGTTCCAAGAGTTACTTTATTTTTCATTTTATTATATACACACATACACATATTCTCAGTACTGAGGTAAAGTGGGTTGTTAAATTAACTTTTGCTTTTCCCAACCCTTACAGTGTAAAATGTGATGTCTATTCTGAAAAATTATATGGCGATTCTGGTAAACCACGTACAATATTGTAATATGTTATTTTAATGAATAAGCCAAGTAGCAACTTATGCGAAATACTCCCTTCAGACGCTAAAGATATTTGTACCTATTACATACATGTCACATGTAGCTTAGTTGTGGGCGCGCGGGGGGAGGTAATCCCCCGATACATTTGATAGTTTTCAGCTTTTGAAAAGTGTTTTTTCTCAATCAAATTTCCAAATAATATACGAAAACTATCTTATTGGTCTAAAAGGCGAATGAGACGGCCTGTTGTGAGTCTTAGGCTTCGTATAATGCTTCGCTTTACTTTTTATGGAAGTTCTAAAAGTTTTTTCCGGCTATGGCACTGTGTGTCGCAAGTGATATACAGTAAGTGGGTTTAATTTTTTCATACTTTATTGTTATTGTTTCTTTTGTTATTAAGGTTCCAAATTGCTTTATTTACAATTTAAAGAAGCCATGGATTATTAATTGTACTTATTTAAGATTAACATTCTATTCTGACCTCAAGACTAATATTGTGATTGAATTAACAACCATAAGGCTCTTAGGTTATAAAGACATCTATCTGCTATAAAACTGTTTGCTTGTAATAACTTTGGGCTTAAAATCGTTTATATTAGAATATCAATAATGAAAGAAACGGCAGTATTTTTTCTAAGAGATAAATATAGATATTCTCGTTTGCTTTTCTGGTCCCCTACCTCTTTGAATATGATATGATAAATGAACTTATAAATTCTATATAAGTATTTTCTGCTGGATCTACCTACGTAGTTTTTCTTTGTGAGAAAATGAATAACTTTTCAAAGACTAGCAAAATATTCAATAGTGAAGAATTACCACACAGTTAAAGTATAAAGGCGAACACTTGCATCTTCTTTGAAGTCAATTTGTAAAATAACTAGCTTTGTTCCTCACTTGTACATTTCATATTTCAGTTTTTGTTCTGTGTTTCGCCACAGAACAATGGTTTTATTCTCCCCAATTGAGCAAGGAGGTAATATCTGTATTTGTTTTCTCATTAAATAAATTAAATTGTTTAATTATTCTTAATTAAACAATTTATCCCAAAACAAAATATACGGAATATTATCAGTATAGCAAAATGTTTTATCTTTAGTTTTGCATTTTTGAGCAAAAGTCAAATAGATCATGAATTCCATTGCAAAGTGGCGCAACACATTTCAAGGCTTTGATCAGGGTGCAAACGAGGAAAGAACTGGAAAAAATTCTACACCCGAGAACATTTACCCTGCAGCACAAATTCTCATGTGATCAATGCAGGCACCAAAAGCGCACGGCTGCAATTTGTCGTCCATTTCCAGAGATGTGTATACGGGTAGAACGCGGCAGTAATCGCGTTTTGTTGATGGTTGGACGGCTAATGAGGGAAACGAGTAAAGAGAGCAGTTTGAACGTGCCCGGGTCGCTTCGCTGCTCTTTGCTAATGCCTCATTGAACTGTGTATGCGGGAGATTATAATGGTGTGGAAATACTTGCAATCCTCAAACGGGTCGTTCTTGGTGCATGCCCAGGCGTTACCGCACTCGTTGAGCGGATTCTCTCCATAGTTGATCTCCTATTAAGTGTCATTATTTGTTTAGACGTCTCTGTTGTTTGATAGTGCAGTATTCTATCTTTCATTCTATAAAATCAATATCGATATTAACAAATACCAGTCAATAATGTCAAGTGCTTTTAAAAAAATACATTTTTTTTTTTTGTAATGTGTACCTTCAGACTACATGTGTTGTAAGCTATGCTTTCAAAACTAAAGCTATGTTGTAGCACACGCAACACTTATATATAATCTCGTGAGATGACCAAGAGGAAACAGAGAAAAGTCTTGTAACGTCTGAAGTAGAACGAACATTTGTTATTCGGGCATAACATTCTAAGTATGGCTTCCTTCGGAAGGGAAGTAAAGCCGTGGGTCCCGTGTCGTAGATTTACTGCACGTAAAAGAACCTCAAGCCTGAAAGAGGCCTAAGTGCAAAATTTATCGACTGTTTCACGCCCTGAATTGAATGGGACGCTGGTGACCTGAGATGTTAAAGAGCGCCCGTAAATAAACCAAATGAATGGAAAAGAGCCTCTGTTATTGTTGGTAAATGCAGAAATATGCAGATTTTGAAATGTGGATTAATTATTATTTTGTAAATAGCTCTGTTCAGTTAATATTTGAAAAATATTTATTATGGAGCTTAATTAAGAGAGATTGGATTTTAACAATTTTTATGAACCACATTGAATGTGTTAGAACCATAAAATAGCCTCATAACTAGAAAAGCCACCAGGAATTTCATTTATAGATTATGCTCCCAAAAATAGTGTTGTATGTTAATATGAAAATAAAAGCTTTTACTAACATCGAATTTAAATATTTTAGAACCAGTTTTATTACTGTTTATTAAATTTATTGAGCCAGTACTCGTAGCAATAAAATAGACAATAACGCTTAAGTGGAACAGTGCACTGCTGAATTCTTTTGTAAACGAGGTTACTATAAATATAGCGACGATTTGTATTTATTTTATATTCTTCTTACCTTTTATGCTGATAATGGATAAACATTCAGTGATGACACAATATAGAGATAGTTCCACCCAGTGTTTTTGCATTGGTTTGTTTTTAAATGATCAACTTAAATTCGCGTCACAACGATGTGTCACATTGAATTCTGTTTTCTACGATTGCATTGTATATTTGAGATTAACGCCATATATGAAACCTGGCGTTTTATAAACTAAATCACTTCTTTTACCTTTATTAATTAAATAGCACGTTACAATTTGTATCTGTAGAACGATTTCTGTTCAATCGCACATTTATAAAACCTTTTAAGAGCGTTAGTAAAATAAACCGTGCTACATAATGATGTCCATTAGCTTAGATTTGGGTATATTAAGGCCTGTCGCACTCAAGTAGCTTTCTTTTGCAGTACAAATGTAGAATTGTTATCCTTAAATTAGGGTACTCGTTGTTTGTGCTTTGTTTACTCACCGCCAGCTATGGAGAGATTAACAAAGTACTCTTTATGCTCCAAACTACCGAACTAAACCACTTGTTAATATTGAAAGGCTACTTTTTCCATAATTTTTGTATAGGGGTAACAATGTAATTTCGGTTGAACAAAAAATATTTGCAAGTTAACTATAATGCGTTTTAATAGTTTTAGTTAGTAGTAGGTTGCTACAGAGGAATTTTAGCCCGTAAAAACTCGCAAAACTGCACATCATTGAAGGAAAAAGGTGTTACTTAAGCATTAAAGGTTTGAAGGAGAGTTTATCTGTGTTGAGAGTCATTACTTTCATGACGTTAACCTCCCATCATTACTCATAATGAAATTATTTCCGTTGAATTAGATTGGTTTCAAACAAATTTGTGTTATGATAATTTAAGATGTGTTAAATTTAATGATAACCGTTCTGAGTTAAAATAAACGATAACTTTGTAAACAATTGCTGAAAAGTGACGGCAGTTTGGCACATTTATATTTTATGGTCTTGTTTGCGCTATTGTCTCTGAGTGAAGGCAGTTGTTCGAAAAGATAGGGTAGAAAAGATAATAAATATGATGAAAACTAATGTTGCATTATATTTTAGTATATTAGAGACTTGAGTTTGCAAATAACATACAGCCAGTTTGTGACCATCTTAAAATACGATTACAATGAAAATAATATCTGGATACTTAGATGAAAACATTATAAATATTACATTGATAGAAAGTATTATGCATTTTAGGAGAATTGCAGTAATATTAATGTAACTGAAGGGTAATATCCCAAAAATAAAATGTTAAGTAAAACAGATAGTAGCTCCAATAATTATGATCTCCATAGAAACCCTCTAAAACCTGTATGTGTTACAGAACTATAATACAGAAACTAATAAATACAGAACTTCAGAGGAAAAGGACTGAATTCATATGCAAAAATTATTAAAAATGTGAATTCAAATACTTATATTGTGTCTTTAATGAATGTTAAAGTGCCACAACTTCTCCTGCTTACGTAGTATGAGATCTAAACCATTGATATATGACATCTGTTTTATACAAAATGTTTTTCAGCACCAAACAAGAAATCATTAAATTCCTGTTCAGTAATTCTTATGGATGGCGCGGCCGGTGTTGTAGCCGCAAATTTGCGAAGTTTAATGGCCAGGCTGAACCGCGCCACACCACTGGTGACAGATCAATTTGCATTGAAATCGGCTGCAACCAAATTACGTATGTGTTATATGGATGCAAAAGAAAAACTACAGTTTATTTCACTGAGATCTGCATGATCCAACCGAAGCAGTTCTTTGTGTCTTCTGAAGCACTTGTGTTTGCTATCAGTAGAATCCGATTCAATAACCAAAGAAATTAAAAATCGATTTATTTTGTGATCCACTGTGTTCTCTGCCCTATCAGTGAGCTTAATTTCGTTGCAACTCTCTTCCATTGCTCTACGCTCTATATCAAAAATATTTTGAGACAGAGTGCAAGCCCAGAGGTAGAAGCCACTTTACATTTAAAATGAAATAATTATAAGAAATGTTATTTTACAGATGTAGTTTCTCGCGCTAAAACATTTCGCTAGTATAATGCGTAATTACACATTGTTTTCACTTCTAGTTCTAGCATATGAGAGGTGTGCAAGTTGATACCTTTTCAGTTACGCCTACAGCAAAATGGAAGTGATGCGCTGCGAACAATATGCGGCTCTGAAATTCTACTTTCGTCTTAACAAATCTTCAGCTGAGATCTATGCAATATCACAGAAGGTCTGGGCAGGTTGTTCTCCCCTATAGCATAACTCATAGATGCTGTAAAATGTTTAAAGAGCGTAGGCAATCAATTTCAAATGAAGGTGAATATGGCACTAGAGTTTGTGCTTTAACGGAAGAAAACCGCTGCTGTCATTGTGAAAGAGCATCGTCGGATAAGATTAAGAACACTTTTAGAAATACACAAATATTCACATGATGCCATCCATAACGGAAAAATTGCACATGAGATGTGTTTGTGCACGGTGGGTTTCAAGATTGCTGATTCCCAAACAAAAGAATGTTCGCGTGCAGATTTGCATTCTACTGCGGAGTTTCTGTCAAAAGTGATCACTGCTGATGTAACTTGGCTTACCTCATTTGGATCCTGAGAGCAAACACTAAAGCTATGTGTTTAATTCTTTACCATCAACAACATCAAATAAGCAAAGAAAGTGGTCGGTCCTGGTGGTGTAGTGGTTACCATACTTGCCTCCTACACCCAAGAACGTGGGTTCGAACCCGGCCAAGACCGATGGATTTTTTCGGGCGTAAAAATTCTAAGTATGGATGGCTTCCTTCGGAAGGGAAGTAAAGCCGTGAGTCCGGTGTTTTACATTTACGGCACGATATAGAACCTCAAGCCTGAAAGAGAGGCCTCTGAGCAAAATTTGTCGGCCGTTTCACGCTCTGAGTTGAATGGGACTCTGATGACCTGAGATGTTAAAGAGCGTCCGTAAATAAATCAATCAAAAAAACAAAAAAACAAAAAACAAAAAAAAAACAAAGAAAGTTATGGCCATCGCATTTTTCGATTCTTAAGGATTGGTTTGCCAGCATGTGGTACCTGTACACAGAACTATAATTGGGCAGTACTGCAGATATGTCTTGAATAACTCTGCAATCATACGAGCGGTCACATTTCCGTGAAGTAACGTGGATGCTGCACCATGATAATGCCCGGCCACGCATCGCAAATTTTGTTGCTGAATATCTCTCATAAATCTATGTGAAGTGTATCTCTCATCCTCCCTGTAGTCCATATTTAGCCCCGTTTGACCTTTTTCTTTTCTATGAATTGAAAAAAAAACACCTTTGTAGGAGGCATTTCCATCATCAGAAGCAGTGGTGAAGACTGCGGAGGTGGTTCTGAAAGATCTGTCAAAAAATAATCTATAGCATGTCTTTGAGTACTGACAGAAACGCTGGGACAGTTGCATTGCGTCCAACAGGGGCTACTTTGAGAGAAATCAAATTTCATGTTATCAAAATGCATTGTGATTATTCGTTATGGAACAACGGTGATATAAGTATTTTTTTTAATATCGAATGAGAAAAACTTTATTTGAAAACGAATATACAAGTTTGTTACACCAGGTATGTATTTAATGCAAATTACTGACTGAAACTGCGACAAAACTTTGAAGACCAAATGTTATGCAGGAAAATTATGTATAAAATCCTGGTAATGAAACGCAAGAAACACGAGTTAACCCAGATACTTTGAAGGAAGGTATAAGCATTAATGTTACGAGTCATACATTCAGGTATGGAAAATAAAAAAGAGAAACGCATTTCAATTGCTTTGGGACCCTTTGTCTCAAACGTGTTGCTTCTTGCGCATAAGCGGATCAAGTTGCTGAGTTGCAACTAATGGAAACGAAACAAATTAGTTAAGAGGAAAGAATAAAAACGCAACTTGTACGAAGCACATTTGAAAAATAGATTTAATTTTCATATCACTGTTCATTAGAATTGCAGTTATTTTGTTTAATGAATTTTCAAGGCATTTGTGCCATTCTGTGATGCGTTATTATATTTGTAGTTTCTGCTATGCATTTATAATATGTAAATCAGTCCGTCCAGTAGATAAATGAGTTGTTATAAAATTTACTGAACAAAAAACCTTAGACCAAGTGAAATGTGTTGACGCAGGCACGGTTTATGTCAGAAAGCAATGATATTGATGAAGCGTCAAGGGTATCACATTTGCATTGCTGCAAACTCTTGTTCATAGAAGAATACAATGTGAAAGCACGGAATGAGCCTTAGG
Source organism: Metallyticus violacea (assembly GCA_030762175.1). Classification (NCBI taxonomy): domain Eukaryota; kingdom Metazoa; phylum Arthropoda; class Insecta; order Mantodea; family Metallyticidae; genus Metallyticus; species Metallyticus violacea. The sequence continues at coordinate 49,829,754 of CM060831.1, forward strand.
TGTTCTGCAGCTGAAAATGCGGGTGGAAATATGAGTCACGATGTGAAAGGTGATAACTCGTAGCTGTTCCATTTCACACTAGAATGAGACCAAGAGTCTGGGCAATGAAGGCACATCGGCCTAAAGCGAAAACAGTCATTAAAAAAGATATAGACCAGCAAGATCATACGCACTGATTTCTAGAACAGATAATAAGTTCCTTGACATCTAGCAGAAGGCTGGACAATACCTACAGAAAACGACCATAAACATTTGAATAAGCTGCCAGGCGAAATTTAGAAAGAAAGAAACACTAAAACCATTCATAGTCACTTAGATGTATGAGGTAAATCAAAGGTTCTACCCGTACTTTGCTGCCTGGATAATGCCAGTATTAATTTATTTACTTTTTGAACATACTTTTATAAGTTTTGAATTTCTTTATAGAAACCACTCATCTCAGGAAGACTTAATATAATTTTAGTATTTTCGCACACTGAATTATTAAATGTTATAGCTGAAATTCAACTAGGTTTAGCTGAATTGTAATATGTTTCATTCAAGAAAATAATGTGTACCAATATCACACGATAGATCCTAAGTTATAGTTAATATGCAGTTATTACATGAAAAAATATTATTTTCTAGGAATCATGTGGGGAAGATGTAGCTGAAGAAGTAATCACTTTGGTTCTGTTTCCAGGGTCGATAGGCACAGAATAAGAAAATCAAAAACACAAGTTCATTGTCATTTTTCTGTTGTACTGGACTGGCCGGGAAAGGAGAAAGGGCTAAGGTGACCATGATCCAAGAATGTTCTAGATGTTTCCAGGTGAAGCACCTCGACGTCGATGCTAGTGGAGCTACTGAGCCGGCTCAGAAACCTTTACACCGCGCTAGTCCACCTCACCCTGGCACTTTCGACTCTGTAACAGAACCAACGGAAAGAAATGAGAAATAAGAGAACGGAAAATTACTAAAAGTAAAGTACCGTCCCAGCATTGGCCTAAGCGATCAGAGGAAACCACGAAACAACCCAGGTTCAGGATGGATTTGAACCGGAGACCTTCCAAATGCGAGTCCTATTATTTACTACCTGAGTTATCCCATTCGGTTTCACTATTGCTTACTTTGGTGATTTATAATGCAGGTGATTCCTGTGAAATATTGAAAAAGTGCATATATTCCAAAAAGAAAAAGAAATAAACATATGATTACATCTGTTTGTTATTTAATTGGTATACGGTATTTATGTGAATCTAGCCTTTCTATGCAAACGGAGTATTCAAAACTGTGATACACATTAGATTCGAGTGCAAATCGTTCCGTAGTTCGCCGGTAAGTTCATTCAAATTTATTGTATTACGTCATAATGCATTGCTGCAATCCTCGACTTCGTTACATTTATTGTTAGTCTATTATTGCATACAGCGTCACAAAATGAAGGGCAAACATAGAAAAACATCTTATGCTACTTGTAAGCGTAAAATAATTTTTTATGCTGAAGAAAATGGTAACAGAAAGAGAGGAAGAGAATTCACTGTAGCTGAGAACAACGTTTCAACGTTTTTGTACATCAACTTCGGAGTTAAATTTGGATACAATTGTAAAATGTTTCCGTTTAATTCTTCCTTTTATTTTACTACACGATTTGAATATTAGTTTGTTAAGACGTGGCTATTTTGTTTAAAAACAGATCTGATAAGCTTTAGTAGCGGAAAATAGAAGACAACACTACGTGGCATTTCAACTAAGCTTCTCACACTGAACAATTTATCCACGATGTTTGTTGAAGTTAAAAAACAAAGAGCAGCAGGTTATGATAACGCGCGAGGAATGCGGTATTTTAAAACTCATTCATCAGTTCGCGGAAATGAGAGCTTGAAGCACTATCCTAGTTCTAAGAGAGAAAGACAGAGCTTTTAAACTATGTAACGGTATTGCCCAGGCTTGCTGAAGACAGGTGATTGACAGTAACAGGAACTTGCACTGGGAATTTCTGAAAAGGTGATATAGTCTTAGTGCATGGGTTTAAACAAAGGCTTGTAGTTTTAGTGAGTTCTGATGACTGGCGTATGTATAATGGACGTTCTATTGTAAAGTTTTTACTCGCACAGCAGAATCAAATGCGTTTATAATTCATGAATATAAAGTAATCATATCTGATTTTTGGTTGGCAAAAAGTGCAGTATAATGAAGTGCATTTTCAGGTTGTCATGTGTTAGGCGGGATGCGTGTATACTCGAAAAAAAAAACATGACATTGTGGAGGCAAATTAAAAGAAAATAATCCCTGGAGAAAGTTCCAGCCCAAAATATTCATTGGTTTTTGTGTTTGCCAATAATACAAGTTTTCTCGCAAAGCGTGGGATAACCTTCATTGTTTCAAGTCCTCCCCCCCCTTTTATATCGGTCACAGTCGAGTTTCTAAAAAATTAGGTTTATAACTAAGTGGAAAATCTACCTAATGAACCCGTATTGATCTAACCCCTCCCTCCCTTTAAATAATCAGAAGTTGAGAAGTTTCCGTGAATCTTTACATGTAGAGTAGACCTTATAAGTTTTATATCTTAATGTGGGCAGTGCACCAGATCTCTTCGGTTACTCTTTGTAAGGCATTTAGGATGTAGAACCATTTTGGCATAAAGAAAATGTGTCTACTCGGCCGAAAAGTAAAATAATAATAATAATAATAATAATAATAATAATAATAATAATAATTATTATTATTATTATTATTATTATTATTATTATTATTATTAAAGTAAAAAGGGAGAGCAGTTTTATTCCAGCATCGAGGGGCATTACAGTAGTGTAATAATTCCATTTTGTAGGATTCCATTATGTCCATGTGCTCAAAAATAACGATGTTTTCTATGTATATTACTTGTTTCATCTATTAAAAAGCATGCCAGATCTTATGTTTTAATGGGTGCAGGTCTGCATTTCTTTGCAATCATTTCACTGGCCTCTTGATAACTAGTGGGCACTTTTTAAGGCTCGGTACTATTTTTTTAGTGCAGAGTTGAAGTAATTTTCAATAGACCTTTACAAACTCCGAATGGCTATCTACGGTACCGTCGTTAAAGGAGAGAGGAATTCTCTCTAAAATCAGACGCTGTCTTTGTCTTAGGTATCTCATCGCTTATTTAACAAGACCCTCGACTTCAGTTAATATGGAAGCTCCAAGATTCTGTGTTATGCTAAATTCTAACAGAGTAAAATATACATGCAATAGAATGAAGTGCACCTGTTTTGGGTATTTTCTTGTAATACTAAGAATTTTTCTCTGAATTATTACGAAAAGTGTGCCCTTTCTTTTCCAGTTTCAGTTATATTAACTTCAGCCTGTAAGTAAGTGATCAACGTTTTCTAAACGCATCGTAGCACAAGCACGGGCTCTATTTACTAACGTGCGCTACTCCTGAACATGGCACTCCTCTGATATCATTGCTTTGTCAGCACATTCCTCTGACTAGCCATCTCTTCAGTTTCAACAGCAGTTATAAGAGCGGAACTTTTACTGCACACTATTTCATCTGTTGCTATTTTTCATTTGCAGATTTTCAATATACATTATTCAATCCATTAATATAACCTCACCACTCTTTATCGGTTTATTGTTTTTATCTTTAGAGGTCGGAACAACATCTATCCCCCCAACCTTTTTGTCTTTAATTGTGTTTCAGTTAACCATCCCGATCTGCAGAAACTGTTATTGAAAAGTGAACTATTAGCTAATCACAGCACATGTGTGCATCTAACATTTACAAGAGCACAGTTGCTTGGTGACATGTGCTTGCCATCTTAGCTCCTTGTCTGTTACTTTAACATTTTAGTCCCGTATTTCCTGCACATTCACTCGCCGGATATTACAACGTAGGTTCCTGGCACGAATTATTAGCTGGTTGGGACTCACTCACGGAAGGAATTCTCCGTAGCAGGCGACGAAGTCTTTGCAGTGTAATTGGATTTCGTGGTATTCAGAACCGGTGTCGCGCCGACGTGCGTGTGTCTCAAGTGTACTTCCTTATGCTGCTAACGTTTAATTAGACTTCAATACATTGTGATAAGTGACTGTTGCATCTCTTTTAAAGTACGTTCATTAGGACTAAATAAAAATCGGTCACACTGAATCACACTTACCTTCAGCCTCTGTATGTTAAAAGAAAACGTACAAGAAGATTTTAGGAGCATTACAGAGACACTTGAAAGTACTGGCCCAGCTATTCTTTTAAATTTTTATGGGTTATAGGTTATGAAGAAAGAAAAAAAAAAGCTATTAAGAGATATTTATATTAGAATATAAATAAAAGAATTGGTATAAAAATTAAAAATCAGTTTAAATAATTTAATTTTTATCACATCAATAAAATGCTGGAACAAAGTTTAAATAAACCGAAAGAAATATGTTTAATTTGCTAACAATAAGTTTTAGTAATAGGTATCTATACCATTAATTAATCCTTAGGATTGCTAATAGACGCTTTGGCATTGAGTTAACCATAGTTTCATTAAATTCTAGGGGGAACAGACATCGTACTTGAAGCCCCCCCCCCCCGCCCCCGAAGAAACAACATTTCTAATTTGTGTGTCTAGATTGTCCCAGAAGTTAAAGAGTGGCAGGAAATAAAATTAAGATAGAGAGCAGGAAAACGTGTGCAACGACAATATTTATATTAGAAATTAGTGGCCGATCAAATGGTACAAATATGGTTAAGTAAAGAAATAGGTACGTTTTATGCCATCATATAGTTAAGCTTGTACAACACATATCAGATGTACATCTCTTCTTTTTGATGCAGAATGCTGGTAAGCGGGCAATGCTTTCTCGATAATACCATGGATGTAAACTAGCTCTTTTGGGTATCTTCACAGGAAAAATTCCAGTGGATATATGTTTTTAATCTCTCAATTTTCCAGTAAATTTCTTAAAATTTTTATGATCCAATTTCCATGTTGATAGGTATCTGTATTAGGTTTTGAAAGCATAATTTATTTACTTGTGCATTCTAATGTGCCAATTATTCCATATGATGCAGAATGTATAATTTTTACAAAATTAAAATATTAGCATGATTATTTGAAAGTGAAGGAAAAATTTCGGCATATTATCATGGCACTTTTCTGGTTGTTTTTTTAAAAAATATCCTTTAACATGTAATTAGTATATATTTCATACTTTATAAGCAATCAAATGAATTGTTGTACATCTTGAGATTAAAAAAGAGTTCTGAAAACCTATCGCCATTATTTATTAATTTTTCAATTGGATGTTGAAAATGTGAAAAACATTTTGTATGGAAAAAAAATTAGGAAGATAAATGAAAAAATGGAAAACAGGCGTTTTAATTCATCTTATTTATTTTTGAAAAATATATGCCTCTTGAAAAAATGTTATATGAAAATGCATTTTCGGTGTTTTAAGTTTTAAAACAAAACAATTAATTTCTCGAAAATTTAGACAACAAATCACTTATGGGTGGCTCTAAGCTTTTGTGGGTGCATACCGATTTCCTCATGCAAAGATCTAGAAGACAGCATCATATATCTATGCACTATAGGCGCGCGAAGTAATCGCCGAGGAAGCCTTGGAGGGAGTACTAAGTGCAATGGAACGCTTCTCGGCCCTTAGCATTGCCTGCATAGGCATACGAAGAGAAGGCTGGGAAATGCTTAATGCAGCAGGGAGGGAACTGCAGCTACACTGCACCTTTCTTAGTATTAAAACATTGTTCGCTTATCTTTATTCCAAGGGAGCGAATGCATTAGAACGAGGGTCTAACATTCGCAGTTTAAGAGCAGGGTTAGCCGCACTGCGCATGCTTCACGATACCCCTCTCTCTCAGTCTGTATTTTCCACTGTCGTCTTTTTGCACGCCTATAGTACCTATTGCACTTTGTATACTTTATGGAAGAAGAAATAAATAGTTTCTAATTATTGTTGCGTTCTTCAATAAATGTAATTTATATTAAGATTTGTAATTACTGTATCATTAAATTACAGGACTGCTTTATTTATATATATATTCTGGAATATATAAATTAAATGAAATATTCAATGTTTTAAAATAATTGTAATCAGGTACTTTAGCTGCAGTCAGCCTTCTCATTGTCGCGAGTTCTCTACTTTCGGCTTCCACTAAATGCCCCTAATAGCGTCGTAAACTTTCTATTGATATTAACTGCATTTCTCTTCTACATCAGCCTCAATCTCATTCAATAAATAAAAGTTAAGCGTTTGTGGCTAGCTGTGAAACACATATGGATGTCGCAGTAATGCATAAGGAACCATGAGGGACCATCGCGTACATATTTTAGTTGTATTTTCGCCACACAACAAGCTGCCGCTTATGATCTCTCTCTCGCCTATGCCTTTGCCGGAGCATATTCTTCTCGTGTCTTTACGTAAAACCAGGCTATAGTATCAATGAATGCAAGCGTTGCGAATATACTTTAGATAATCTACACGACTTTGCTCGCTATGTAAGGGGCTGGTGACCTGAGGGGTCTTTGGGACTCGTATAAGGAATGGGTAAAGTTTAATGTGTTCCGTGTTTTATGCTCTCTTTATGACCACGTGTCTCGTACGTAGACTAAGAAGACAAGCTATGCTCCTGGCGGACTGTAAAAAGAGAATAGAATGCGTTTTATTAAAATGTGTGTTTCAGTTCTCGGGACTCACAAAAGGAAAGATGCTTAAGAATACAAATTGTACAAGATGCATATACTACTACTACTACTACTACTACTACTACTATTACTACTACTACTACTACTACTACTATTACTACTACTACTACTATTGCTACTACTACTATTACTACTACTACTGCTACTACTACTACTACTACTACTACTGCTACTACTACTACTGCTACTACTACTACTACTACTACTACTATTACTACTACTACTACTACTGCTACTACTACTACTACTATTACTACTACTACTACTACTACTACTACTACTATTACTACTACTACTACTACTACTACTACTACTGCTACTACTACTACTACTACTACTACTACTACTACTACTACTACTACTATTACTACTACTACTACTATTACTACTACTACTACTACTACTACTACTACTGCTACTACTACTACTACTACTACTACTACTACTATTACTACTACTACTACTATTACTACTACTACTACTACTACTACTACTACTACTACTACTACTACTGCTACTGCTGCTGCTGCTGCTGCTACTTATAAATAACACACGATTGAAGAAAATCTAAACAAATTAAACGTGAGTTGGTTTTTGCAGATAAAAATTAAAGCCTATATATAATATTATTTATCTTTTCACAGAAGGCATTAGTAGTAGTAGTGGTGGTGGTGGTGGTGGCGGCAATAGTAGTAATGGTAGTACTAGTAGTATTTTTTTATTTTTATGCTAAATATATTTGTTACAAATCTATCTCATCATGTCACACGGTGCTTCTCGCTCTAGTTCCTAAACTATCGTTCATAAAAATGTAAGTTATTTAAATAATGGGCTGCAAATAGTTGCACGTATTTGCATCTATGAAAAATGGATAGAAGCATCCACGATTAATTGACTCGGCCAGTAGCCCTTATTGTTCTGCGTCACCGCATCTCGGCAGTTGAATCGACCATCATCCAGAAATCGATTAAATAGCTAGAGACAACCGGAAGTCTTTTCGCTCAAAATAACGTAAAGAAACAATAAATAATATGGAGAAGCGATTATAATCATAAAAACATTACGAAGATATTTGCATGAGACTGACGTCCCACTTTCCACGTGTAAAAAACCGCGGAAAAGCTAAACCACGTGCAAACCGTGGGTATCGTGCTCAAGAATGTGACACACCAAGAAGAGTGTGTTCACCCCCCTTTCCCAGATCTCTCGATCTAATGTCAAGAAGAGTGTGTTCACCCCCCTTTCCCAGATCTCTCGATCTAATGTCTTCTGACTTAAGTAAAAACAGTATTAAAAAAACCCCGCAAAATGGAACAACCTGAAGAGACTATACGTCAAGGGACTGACGCCGTTGATATCGCTACTTTGGGAGAAATAGTGTGGTTTGATAAGTAACTTGGTTCGCATACTAATAGACGGTAGCAGCAACATCTGTATATGTGGTCATAAAGTTCGCTTTCTGTGTATAAACATTCTAGGTCACATGCCTTTTTAATGTTAATTCATAATTTGACAGTTGTTTAAACTCAATCGTTTCGAGTGGCAGTGAAAAACGGATAAGATTGGAAGCTGCGGTGAGACTCAATTATTATTTTTTTTTTTTTTCCTGAAAGGGCAAATAACAAAGGCAATCCATAAGAGCAATTTGTCTACATTGGATAAAGCATGCCCTTTGTATGACACCGTTATATTTTGAGTAAATGAGTTTAGGCGTTGCAGAACAAGCATACGCAGATCACTCCTGGAGTTCCAAAAATCAGCTATGAGTCCAGAAATCAACGATACAGTCAATGATATCCTTTGGCTAACCGATGAATAAAAGTGAAGGTCTCAATTGAGCTGCCTAATTTTATTTTGTATAATGAATTACACATTAAGTACCCAACCAGCATTCTAAACAATGCACCGGAAGAGGCAAACGAAATGTGATCCACTGCTGGGTAGGTGATACCCTCAGTTTTTTGGATCGTGAAAGGAATTTTGCCATTGACTACTCGGAGAAGGGAAAAAGTGTTACTAGAAAATAATATGCATCTCTTTTGCAGAGACTGAAAATCTGGGAGCAACCAAAAAGAAAACGTTGATTCACTATATGTCGCACCGCTCAGGAGACAAATTCACGAACTACAATTTGAAATGCTTCCGCATCCAACCTATTACCCTGATCTTGGCCCTTCGAATTACCACCTGCTCCCGAAACTGAAAACTTTCCTGGGTTGACACACTTTTAAATCAACTAAAGAGGCAATACAGTAGGTAAACTGTTACTATGATGATCTCGAAGAAAACCACTTCCGCAAGGGAATCATGAACCTAGAGAAACTTTGGTCGTTGATCTTTCAGGGGACTATGATAAAACCCAATGTACATTGTAATATCGAACATTTTCTCTTTAATATCAAACCGAATTATATATAAAACAACCTTCGTAGGTTCATATTCTACAGCATTACGAAGTGCTAGTACTTTATATTTTTCCTCTACCAAAGTTAATGAACATCTGTTAATGCCGTGCGGATCGTATTATTAAACATCCTAACGCTCTCGGCAACGTATCGTAGCTCCAAAGGAATAAATAAAAAAGAGGAATGCTACATAATGTGAATATTATCAATAGTTGCAATTTAATCGCTTCCAGAAGAAAAGAAGATATTTAATGATGCAGGGTAATAATACATAGTAAAAGCAGGGCAAGTGCTAAGCTCTGTATTCTAGCCGCTTTTGTTGCTAAGGTATGTTTGGTTGACGCGAATTAAATTTGGTGCATTATGCTACTGTAGTTTCAATCCTGTCCTTCAACTTATGAAGAAAATAAAAGTTCATGTCATTATAATGTATTATTTTACTAATTAGAAATTTAATATAAAGAACAAAGTGTAAAAAATAAAAAATTAGTGCTTCTTTTCATATAAGAGTGAAATAAGCTTCAATCAAATGCTTTCCATTTAAGGGAGCCACTTTAAAGTATCGCAAAATATATAAGTAAAACTTTTTTATCTTTTTCTTTTCCATTTATTTTAAGAGAGCGTGTAGAGAAAGAGCTACATATTTTTTGTTGGCATGTACCGTAATATTTCCCACTGCAAGCCCTCTGGGAATTGCAATTAGAAATATCATGTTGCAGTTTTATATTTGTAAAGCACACTGTATGCACGTGTAATTAAGATCATTTAATAAGCTCTTATACAGACAGCGCTATACAACTTCCTATTCATTTTTATTATTTATTCTTATATTATTTAGCCTTCTTATACCCTATTTGATTAATGATACTTTAATTTTTGCTGGAAAACAAAAATATTCTAAGATTTTTCATTCTTATCTTTGTTGAAATTAGTGAATGTGTTGTCAATTTAATTTTTGAATTGTTGAAGCATTTGTGGTTTTCTGTTATAGACCGAGTGTTTGGTTCACGTTCAGATAAAGTAATATCTGGTGACAATATGCAATTTCAATAGTTGCACGTATTGACAAGACTGCAACAACATAGTAAAGTTTCATACTGGATATAAAGTGGGTCTTCCTATCAACGAATTTTCCACTCTCCCATTTCGTATGATTTCATTGGCTCTGTCGCCGGTTCCAATGTGCCAGAGCGAGATGAGTTTAAGCGGTGTGACGGTGGCTTGCGCTTTGGAAAGGCTTATATCCCAGCGTCTGATGTGGATACTGACCTTCTGCGGGGCTCAAAATCTTTGGAGGGGTCTCCGCCGAGTGCCGAAAGTGTTCACAATGGTACACAGGCACAAATGCAAGGATGAAGTATCGAAATATCTTCCGTCCCTAACAATCCAACCCAATCTAATTATGATTCTTGGAATCATGCGATTGCTAAACAGATATAATTAATAATATCTGGTAGCGGTATAACAAGTCCGCCACAAGCGAATTCCTCACCAAATTGAATAGCTTTAAAATTAATATAAAATTCAAAATAGTTATTATTAATTAATGAAATGAAATAAGTTATGGCAATACTGAGTGGATTTAGGGAAACAAAATTATAATTTTTGCAATTTATAATTATTCAAAGGAGAAAATACAATTTTAGAATTATTATTATTATTATTATTATTATTATTATTATTATTATTATTATTATTTTATTATTATTGAGATTAAACCACTAAAATGAATGGTATGCTATTAATTAAACTAAATGTATGACCATTGATAGACAAAACCATACTGTATGGGGATATTTTAAACAATTTTAAATGTAACCATGTTAATGAGCTAGGCCCTTGATATCTTTACATATACTAAAATAGAGAAAAATAGCAGAAAGTTTCGAGTTACATTGTATATTTAAGAAGATACCCACATGCTTCAATGAAACAAAAACATGTTACTATTTATAAACAATTACAATGTACTAAGCAAAAGTACGCCATCAACAATATACAATCAAAAGTTTCATCTATATTCATTGCCTTTGAAATTTAATTTATTGCAAATGTATGTATAAAATAAATGAAAAATAAAGTAAAACTTTGAACAATGTGACTAATAATAGGTAAAGAAGCAGAAAAAAGAGTAAAACACTAAAATATTCACAGATTATCACTCGCTATATTTCCAACCCCTTGTATATATTTTTTCATAGTCATTTTCGGTGCCTATCGATGGGGAAACGAAGAAATGTTTCTCCAAAATTGTTTCATGGGTACAACAGCAATCGCTACATTCCTTAGGATTTCGCTAAAAGTTACGACTCTGAAAAGAAAATGTTTCATAAGAATGTGTAATTAAAAGCGTCTCTTCTGTATAACGTTATCATCACATATATTATTTCGTCAATCTTACCAATACTGAACAATGAATAAAGCAAACTACGAATTAATAACATTCGTTTTAGATAATACTGATAAACGCTGCGATTCCATTCAATATAAAATAATCATACAAAGTGTACATCTTTAAATCTCTTTTTTTACAATTTATATTTATCTATTAGAATATTTAATGTAATACCTTACACAATCCTTTAAAGTGCTAGTTTTCCTATGTATTAACGATAAGATAGGCTTTGAAAGCTGTGAAAATTCTGTATTACATACCGCCTTCTGGAGAAAATAACAAATGAATGCAGTTATAACTTATAAACCACACACGCCTTATTGGTAGGCGTTCAAAAATGTTTAAAAGTGGTAAAAGTAATAATTTTATGGCGAACTAGAATCATAAGTTGCACTTCTATGTATGAAAATGAAGTGAAAAGGTAACTGGTACTTACTAAAGAATGAAATATGCATTGAAGCAAAAGGTTGCAATATGAGTTAGCTAATGTAGGCATCCTGTCACACGAAACCACAAAACATTGGCTTCAGAACATCGACTCAAGTCTTTCTGCGTATTAATGCGAACTCTTTTTATGTTTTAAAGCATTGCAGCGGATAAATGTTTTCAGAGACTGGTACAGAAACACCGAGATTCCTAAACCATAATCGTAATCCAGGTTTAATAGTGAATACCCCACAGTAGTAAAAGCCATCTAAAGAAGAAATGTATGAAGTGTACTTTACTGGGGATAAAAGTTGAGGTGTGTAGAAAGATTACTGAGTCTTCTTGACAAAGGTAGATAAACAACACTAATTTAGATCTCTTAAAAACTCAGAACATGTTATTAATAACACAGTTGGATGTTTGGATAATTTTCGGTACATATACATGCAGGAATTTGATGCGCAGCTTAACCGGACAAAAATTTATTGCTGGCTGTTCATGTTTTAATGTGAACTAAAGCTGGCAAGTTATGCAAATAAAAGCAGCAAATTTGTGGACTAATTATACAGGAGTCATGACATCAAAGAGAAAACGTTATTGATTCCCTTTCTAACTACCTGCTCCATTTGCGTATTTGTGCCCAAAATGTGTATCATTATAGCATGCATAATACTTGCAATCACGCCGAATCTGTTTATAGGCGTTAAATATAACGTATTAATCACGTAGACGGAATCAGTCGGTGCAGCCATCCTTTAATAACATTAACTTTCATTATTTAACTTCCTGCAGTGTATTCTATGCCGCGTACATCCTAATAAATTCTGCAAATTATAAGTGCATTTTGAGACTAATACTACTGACCTAAAAGAAAACATTGGCCACAGTAGTAGCGTCAGGAATGAATTTCATGTTCAGTCGTGAAAATTTATTAGCTAAATATACCATTTTTAATATCTATAGCTTATATATTTACGTTCAATATTTTTTAAAGTGACCCATTGACTACTGTAGCATCACAGAATACTTATGATACATGAGATGAAGTGATAAATTGGGGAAGGAATGTACTTATTTTGGGTTATTAGAAGGCCTTCCATGCCCCCCCCCTTTTTTGTATTTTCTGGCAATAGATATTAATTATGTTAGGAAAACGTGAGGAAAAAAACTCTATCAGGGTGGTCGGATCTGGCTGGGTTAGAACTACGGACCTCCTGTACACGAGTAAGTACCTTAACGAAGTCAACCACCCAAATTTCTAAATAAAGTGAGAGTGTCCATATTTTCATTCTCACACATAAAGCTTGGGATTGATTTCCCTTTCGTGTAATATGCTTTAAGTTGAACAGTTTGTATTTATACACACAAATGTATATGCATTCGTTTCATTCGGTATTTACCCAGCGTGAAAAATATATACTTCATTTTACAGATGGGTAGATACAAATTTTTGCGATACTCGATACCTATATTTGTGTAGTTTCGATACTATGGTAATCAATATTTTCACATATTTATGAAACAAAATATATTTCTAATTTTATTATTTTGACAGTATTAATTATTAAATGAATAAATATGAATTTCCTTACTCTTCGAGTGTGTTTATTAATGAAATATTCCATCTCGCGGAAAACGTTTCTAAATTTATAAATGACAGGGTTATCACTAGATAATCTTTGGTCACATTGAATACGCATGCGTTCGTAAATCATAAAACCTTTGCTGTGAAGGAAAAGCATGATGAGCAACAGTTGCTACAGTCAAGACGCCTCCCCTAATATACTTTTGGTCACTGTCGATGTGACGTCACTCTATACTAACATTCCCCATCATGAAGGATTAGCTGCTGTTAAGACATTTCTTGGACTCTCGAGCACCTCCTCATACCCTATCCACAGATTTCATTTGTCATCTATTTTATCTGGTTCTCACTCGCAATGCGTTTAGTTTTGATAATAAATATTATCTACAAATTGAAAGCACTGCGATGAGCACCAGAAAGACTTATGCCATCTTTTTATGGTTTGCTTAGAGGAGGAATGTCTTAAGTCAGAACCTTTGGCACAATTATTATAGCTGAGATATATTGATGATATCTTCGTGCTTTGGACTCATGGCTCAGAATCACTCGAGTAGTTCCTTACTAATTTTAACTCCAAATGTTCAGTTAAGTTCACTTCTTCTGTCTCTCCCAAAGCTGCTACGTTCGTAGATATTGATATTCCTTTATGCAATGACTCTTTTCATACGTCTGTGCACATTAAGCCTACCAATTTACAAGAGTATCTTCATTTTCATAGTTGCCATCCCTTGCATACCAAAAGATCTATTCCTTTTTTTCTTTCAATCGGTCTTTGTAACAACTTTCCATCGCTTGACAAGTATATTAAAAACCTAGCTCAAAAGTTCCAAGACCAAAATTATCCTTCCTCTCTTTTAAAATCCCGTATAATCCCAGCGCACAAAGCTTTCCAATGTAAACTAAAACTTTTATAAGAACTCCATTAACCTTGTTACTACTTACGTGCCTGGAATTGAAAGAATCAGGCCTATTTTGAAAGAATGTCAAGATACTTTATTAATGCATCCATCTTTAAATTATTTTTCTAAATTTGTACCCCGCCTTACTTTTAGAACACCCCCTAACTTTTTTTTTTTTTTTTTTCGTTTTGTTTAAGGACGCTCTTTTAACATCTCAGGTCATCAGCGTCCCATTCAATTACGGGCGTGAAACGACCGACAAATTTGGCTCAAATGCTTCTTTCAGGCTTGAGGTTCTTTTTCGTGCCGTAAATGTACGACACGAGACCCACGGCTTTACTTCCCTGCCGAAGGAAGACATACTTAGGATTTTTACCCCGAAAAAATCCATCGATCCTGGCCGGGTTTGAACCCGCGACCTTGGATTTAGAAGGCAAGTATGGTTACCGCTACACCACCAGGATCGGCCCCGTACCTTAAAAGTATATTTCTCTGAAACTTATCTCCTCCGAATTTACCACGTTCTGTTGCTGACTCATATCCTTGCCAACTCCCTAAATGTAAAACCTGTGCGCTAATTATGCCGTGCAATTCATTCCGCAGCCCTAATTTATCCAGAGAATTTAACATTTCTTCATTTGCTACCTGTTCTTCCAAGAACGTCGTATATATGTTATCTTGTAAATTTTGCAAAGCGTTTTGTATTGGTTTAACTTCTACTGTTGTTTAGCTACGTATGAACAATCATAGACGTTCTGTTAAAACCAAGTCTCCCTTGCCGGTTGCCCAACATTCCTTATATCACTGTAAGGATTTTGATGATACTTTTAATTTTACACTTACTGATGCGTTATCTACACAACGCTCTGAAAGTTTACTCAGAGATAGGGAAATGGCAGCTATATTTTTACATAAAGCGCGTATACCACCGGGTTTAAATCATACGTATTAATTTTTTTCCCCACACACTCTTATTTTCTAGTTTCATTTGTTTCCATGCATAACGTTACCTTTGATACTCAATCACCTTCACTTGTCTTCTTGCCATAGAAGAACTCAATGAGTTGGAAATATGGCGATTACAAGTGTAACTTTCTCTTAGTGTTTTATTCTTTTCTGCTTTTATAATTACTGTTAATTTGTTACATTGTTAATAGTGTTACATTATTTTTCTTTTTATTTTATATTATATATATACATCAGTAATTTGAAATATATACCTTTACACAATTTACAGAATGCATTTTTATTAACCAAATCAAGGATGGTGCAAAACTGGCTTAGACTAATGCAGGAAGACCAGCCCACACTATAGACACCAGATAGAAAATATAACACCGACGTTTCGGCCTGCAGAAATGGAAAGGGAACTCAGAGCAATTGACTTGGGTTCAATATGGAAACGAGGCAATGAAAATAATCAAAATGTATGGAAGAAGGTTAGAACAAGGATAGAAGATATCAGCAGGCAGGAAATTGAGGCAAGAGACGAAAATCTCCTTGAGCCTATTGAATGAAATTAAATTAACCTGGGGTTAATAGTTATATGCTCGTTTTAGGGAGAAAGGCGAGATCAAGAATGGCCTGGTTTAGGCTGGGAAGTTGGAAGGCTAAAAAAATAACGGATAATTCTGGTAGAAGAATCTGTCCATTTTGTGGACGGGAAGAGGAATTACATATTCTGACAGAATGTACCCAATAGGAACATCTGAGAAAAACGCTGTTTCTTGAAAAAAAAAAATTACAATTAGAGGACGATGACATGCTGGGATTTGTTTGCGAACCACGCTAATTAATTGAATATAGACATTTTCCTAGTCAAAGTGCGCAAAGCTAGAAGCAGCTTGTTTACTGTTTAGAACCGAATAACTAGTTCTTCTCGTTTTAATGTTTATTTGTTGTTAATGTGGTTTTATTTGTATTATTATTTGTTACTCTTTCTAATTACATATCATACTTAAGCATGTACAGTCTACGATTCATGCATAAACCACATTTATAATATGTGTAGCATTTTATAAAATATACACCTGCTACTAATGAAATATGTCAGGTTTAGCCGCATGTATAAAAAGAGGCAACTAATAATTTAAGAAATATAAAGCTTTGCTTTTTTAGGGGCTGTGCATTCTTTCCTTCATAGTTATTTGGATATTGATCACAATTCTAAAGCAACTCCTGTTTGATACTCCATTCTCAGTCGCATCCCTTGGCGGTATCTTGTAGCCCCTCCCGTTCTCTCTGTGGGAAGGGCCACGAGTCTTGATGGTGACCCCCAAGGGCCATCCTACCGAATAGGCCTCATGAGACCGATCCATTCTGCCTCCTAAGATGTTCGGTTCATCTTCCCACCCCTCTCCCGCGCTCACCCCTTTTCTTTCCTCCCCATCGACTCTTGTTTCCGGTTGGTCCAAACCAGCGCTGCATACTAGTTTGAATGCGTTGTCTCCGTTCGCGAGGACGGGAGAAAGTGGAGGAGCGAAAGACAAGAAATGAAAAAGAAAGAAAACGACTCGGTGATGTTTTTCTTGAGAGCGTTTCCTCAATACTGTTCTGTGAATGTTTCATTTCTTCCAGTCGCTTGACTTTTCCCTTAATGCCACTCGGTCGGTCACATCTTGCAGAAAGTTCACCAAGTTTCAAGGGCTTAGCGAACATAAATCCCCATGTGATGAACTCCCTCCCCCTAGGGTATCCGCTTATAGAGAGGTTTAATGTTTTGGAAACGCTTCCATGGGGAACACGCTCTTTGACGGGATTTTAGTTCTTTGTACCAGGCTTGCTCTGATGGAAAGCGCCGAACACTGCAAAGCCGCCTAATAAATTGGTCTTCGTGTCATACGTGTGAATAATTTCAAAGATCCAGGATACTCTAGTGCATCATAACTTAGACAGCGTTCTCTAGCGAGCGTCGTAAACCAGCTTGAACGACCAGGAGCATGCGATGATGTTTATATACTATGGCATGTCACGAACTTATAAACTAAAGATGTAAGGTAGCGGAATCGTGTGCATTGTGCCTACATACTATAAATTCAAAATTTTAAAAATAACTGGAATTCTTAATTAATGGGTTAAGAAGTTGTTTTCTAATACTGTGCATTTTAGTTGTTTCTAAGGTACACAAACTTTGTTATTTCGAAAATTTGCCAGAACTGCATATAATTTTAACACAATATCAAAGATATGTTGTGTTTTAGCAGAGGGGGAGATGAAATTCCAGAAGGAGAATACTGGTACAGCAAATTCAAATTACATAATACTTCATATGTTTAGAACTGCTAATCTTGAATTAACATAATAATAATAATAATAATAATAATAATAATAATAATAATAATATGTAATAATAATAATATCCTAAAAAGTGACTGCTAAATAAGCTACAATTTAAACGAAACACTCAAAATTTTAAGATTTAACATTCGTAAACTATATCAAAAAGTTTATAAGCAGAGTCGGGTCTGGAAAAATACTGCACAAAAAGAAATGAATGTATGTGTAGAACGTGCCCATGACTATAATTATAAAACCTTTTAGAGGTGCTAGAAGTACCTAATCAATTTGAACAAGTTTCTTGGTGTAAATGATATTTTAAATGCTCCGTTTGTTCTTTCTACTCGGATTGCTTTCTGTTACATATTAGTAAATCATATCCTTTGATGCTGTGATTGAGGGTCCATGTAAATATAAATTTCTTATTGTAGGTTTTAATTGTCACCTTCCTTTTAAACAGAGGAAAGAATGCTAATCAGACAGCCGAAGTCAACACCAGCAACAATAAGAAAGGGAATTTTAAATAGGGGGTAACTGGGTGAATGACAAGGGCAGAAAAAAGTGTTAACTTAAACCTTAGAGACTTTAACTAGTTTATAGAATTATCAGGTTTTCGTTCATCTGACATGCTTTCTCCTGAGATTATCTCGCATGTTTTGTTTAGAACTTAAATATCGAATCGAAGGGGGACCTTATACAAAGGCATAATTGCCTATGACATTATTAGGAATTTTTGAATGAGCACAACAGTCGGTTAGGCAGTGCTGTCGTAGCTTAGGAATGGATTCACATGAGTGAAAACGCCAAAAGATGCATGCATGTATGTTTATATGCACTAAAATAACAAAATAGTCATTCTTAAAATTTACATAATATATTTTATTTTAAGGTATTTATTTTTATTTATAAATGTATGAACTGTATATCCATTTAATATATGTGAAATTGAAATAACTTAAAGTTTGTTAATTTGTATTTAACCGAGGTCCATTAAATAATTATAGACTGATAGTTTGAATGCAGCAAAGTTTTCCTGTTAGATATAAGAATACAAAGGCACAGCTTTGCTAATTTCTGCAAGAGTGCAATTAGCTAATTGTTTTTTTAAGTCTCAGGTAATAGGATATTTCTAATGTCCATAAGAATGTGCATACATATTTAAATTATGAAAAACTCCCTTCAGCATCACAGTATGTTAGGGACGGTGTTTAAGTATGCCAGATAACCTAACTAATGTCTTTTAGCTCAACCTCTCGTTTGAATAAATTTGAAGGAATAAAAAGCGTAACATATACAATGATGTATATACAACTGACACATTTATTTCTTTATTTATTTGACTGAAATTTCACTCAATGTCCCGTGTTTAACGCCAGATTAAGCGCGATGTTTGGGAGTATTTTTTCCTGTCACAAAGATGTGCAGATGTTTATTATTTATTCCTTGTTGTTAACATTTATATTTGACATCTATTTTCGATAATGGGTTCTAGTCGCTGTGAAAATGCAGTAAGCATTAAACCAACGGCTCTTCCTTGTGCAGCAATTCTGGATTATAAAGTCAATTATAACTACAGAATTTGGTGTTCACAATTCCACCGAAAGAAACACAATACTGGCATTGGCAAACAAATTGGAAACAACTGTATATCTGATGAGGGAAAAAGGCTAACATTGTTCATCTAGACTGCCTACTGCTGCTGTGAATATCCGGGTACGACTGGAGCCATCACTCCGTAAGTCATTAAGACGTTTGTCGCAGGAAACCTGCGTCACTTCCCACTCAATGTGTCAGAGAGCTGCGAAAAGTGCTCACCTAAAACCATATAGGGTTACGATGTTCATCAGTTGCAGGAACTAGATAAGAATAAAAGAGTGAAGTATTGGCATTGCTAAATCCTGGCATGTTGTCCATCACATGGCTCACAGAGGAAGCATGATTCCGGGCAATGTAGAGCTGTCATCGATATTTTTAACAAGATGGTGCTATATGTCAACACCCAACCAATCCTTGGAGGTAACTAAAAGTGTCTCTGTGGCTACCGAGATCACCTGATTCGACAACACCGGACTTCTTCCTGTGGGGCTACTTAAAAGACAGAGTTTACGCCAGACGTCCCCAGACATTGGACGATCTGAAACACGCATTACACAGGATATTAATGCTATTGACAACACAATCCTCCACCGAGCGGTCCAAACAAGGGATATGTTCAGTTATGCTTTATGCAGCAGGGAGGACATTTTAAACCTTTTCTATAGAGATTAATAATCTCAGTAATATACTATACATTTAAGGTATAATAAGTTGTAGGTAGCATAATTAATTTTTAAATAAATAAAAAGGAATGGTTTAGTTCTACATATACCACTCTGTAAAATATTAAAATGCTTTTATGGTGTATCATGTATCAACAATAGGTTATTTACCTCACACTGCAACATCAGAAATATGGAACTACTTAGATAAGTTACTTTGCAACCGCCTTGGAAATTAGCCGTTTATCTAAAAAGTATTATTGTTATAATAATCATAGATGAAATGATTTCAACAAAATGACTTTACCTCTTGTGTTCTCAGTTGTTACAATGCCAATTAATTATTGCCTACGATCCCATCTGAGATTCAACAACTTAATGTACCCAAGGGTATTTCAGCGAGTCTTGAAATGATTGTTGCTGAAGTATACATTCTGTTTACTATTTAATAGACTTCATTTCGTTAGCCAATCCATTTTGGTTCCCTGAAGCATTAGAATTATGTAGGAGGGTTGTTTACAGATCATTTAGACTTGCAAAACCTGGACGTGGCAAGCCGGCGACAGTTCAGTGGTCTGAAAGTCGACTTAGAAGAATGAATAATGATGTCGGAGGCCGGTAGATGTCAGGACTAGCGCGCCATCTGACAGGCTACGTGGCTGTCGTCAATGACAGATCATGGAGGGTGATTATCGTGGTCAGAGGTGGATTGCGTGGTTTCTGTGGAAGGGAGGCATTAGGTCCGCAAACATTTACAGGAGATTGCAATTCCATGTCACGTGCGACAGTGTTCAAAGTGGGAACAAATCTTCTAGAAGAGGAAGAGCAGTGGTCCGTCGTCCTCACTTTTAATGTTTTGGAGTGGGGAACCTGTCTCAATAGCCGCACATTGCACCAAACCATCCATGATGACTTGCAACTGTCAAACATGTGTGCACATTTGATTGTACAATTTTTGACACCCAAACCAAAGCAAATGAGAGTGGATAGGTGTTGAGAGCTGCTGGCACTGCACGGTGTGACTTTGATGGATTCTTCGCGTGATGGTGACTGGTAAATCGCGGTCTCATCAGTACACGCCGGAAACGAAGCATAAGGGCAGTGCTGTATCAAAGAAAGTTCGCACACGGGTCCTGTGCAAAAGAAGTTTACTGGGATAAAAATGCCATCCTGATGGTGGATTGACTCCCACTTGAAACTCGCATCATCAACAGCGATGTGCATTGTCCATTATAAAGAAGTTATATCACCGGATGTGGTAGTATCGCGTGGGAAAGTGGGCCAAGAACTTCGTGTTGCTTCATGACTATGCTATTTCGCATACCAGCCAACCTCAGTACTAACCATACTTCGCACCCAGTGACTGTACCCTCTTCAGTGAAATGGTATCAGATTTTCGACAACAACTAGGCGCTAGAGACTGGGAGCGTGACACCCCAAGAGAAGGGTTCAGTGCGGCCAAGCGAAAGCTACTCGATCGGTGACAACGATTCATAGCTCTTAAGGGAGAAAGCATGCTAGTGGTTAAGCCTAACCTGGGAGCCCGGACCATCCACTACACGGTAAATGTCATTAATCAAATGATTTGTGAACAACCCTCGTACTTTATAGTTATTGTAAGCATGAGGAAGTCAGCCAGAGAACGCGAGTTGAAATTCTCGTTTCAAAAATACTAATCTCCCTTGTAACTGTAGTATAGTACATAGAATATCAGAATGCAAACTAATGCGAAAACACATTGAAATTAAAATGAATTCTTTGTTTTAAAAGAGTCAGCATTGCCATTTTCCTTCTTAGTTATTCACTCCTGGTGTCTTCGTGTTTGCGAGAACTTTAGAGAGCGTGTGCCAAAAAATACGTACGTAAAAAGCGGAAGAAATAGGATAGTGTTTGTGTTTGGGAGGAATCTTGCCATATTATGCATGCATGTATGTGTTTGTATGTATGTCCCTAAAACCAGTAGTAAATCAGCACTAAGTAATCCGGCAGATAAGTGGGGCTCGTGATTGGACACGAGTGTACGGTGGGTGGGACTAATAACTCACGAAACTGTCACTTCACCATGCAAGCAAGATACGGCGGCGATGCCACCAAGAGCGCCCAGCCTCCCTGTTGTATGTATGCACCACCAACATAAATCCTGCTTGATATACGAGGAAGAGCTATTATATTGGCTCAGTTTAATTGTACCCTCCTCTCCTCTCCTCTCCTTCTTCTGGTTCTTCTCCTCGTGCTAACTCTGTGACTGCTAGAAGCACTCTACAAGACACTTGGAAACAAGCCATGGGAGGGAAGAGGAGGAGCAGAAGAAGAAGAAAGTCGGGAGTGGAGCTTATAACGCTCTAAGTGTCTCTCCCCACGTGATGGGCCACTTCTCAAACTTAGGGGAAACATTCCATTTCAGGAAGGCATATTTCGGTGTGGTACACATTCTTTTATATTTATTGGCAATAGCATTTAATCTCTGCGCTTAAAGCAGCAAAGTGACGCTCAATCACGAAATATGATACAAAACACAATTTACCAGAACTGAAAAGCAAGGTCATAACTAACGTTTCAAATGATTCTTTTCCACACATCAAATAAAGCAAATAGTTTGTTGCCCTTTTGAGCGTATCAATATTTTTTTTTCCTCGAGAATTTTTACATATACTTTTCAGAATTTGTGAGATAATATAGTGGTAATATAATAACAAAAATTTACTGTATGCATTTATATTTGGTAGTGACAGACATTTTGAAACTGATCATCAGATAAAATCAGAAGTTGATCAAATTGAAATTTAGTTTTTGTAATATTTTCACGTAATTCCCACAACTCAGTACAAATTTCCAATCATCTTGAATGTTGTATTGTTTTCTAGCTAGTACCGTTTGGGATGGTTAATTGAGACTGGCATTTGGGTACAAATCCCTTTAGGACGGCCGGCCATTCCAAACTTGTATTTTTGTCATGGTTTTCTCTGGTCACTTAGGCAAACGCTGGGATGTATATTTCACTTCTATGAATTTTTCGGTCCCTAATTTCATCTCATTTTATTCCATAGTACCGGTTAAAACGTCGGAAGCGTCAGGCGAAATGGGCTGGTACCATGTGGCTTGCGCTCAGAGAAAGTTCTTGCCCTTGCGTTTGGCAGATTCTGTTTTAGGTCCTTCTTGAGGACATTTCGCGTGGTACCGGAGTAGGTCTTGCAGGCCTACCGCCGTTTGCGACTTACTGTTTATGGAAACGTTAGGGAACCTGCTTCCATGCTTTACCATCTCCGGTTCCCGGCCGTTCGATATATATTTTCATCTCATCCCTTCCTCTCGGAGACATGTGTATCAAAGACCATTAGAGTGACTGATGTGGGAAATTTTCTTCTGTTTTTATCTTATCTCTTATCTTTATACTAAATCCATGAATGCTAAGAAGTAATTTATATTTGAAAAATCAGGAATAAAAAAAAATTCTCTATTTGAAATAGCGACAAGGGAAATATGCGAAACACAGATAGCTCTTTAGCGGATATACCTTATTACTTTGCTGATCTATGAAAGTAAAACACGAGCGTTCATCGAAATAACCCATCAGATCAATTGTATTTCTCAGCACATATAACTCTGGAAAAATTACCTTAACGTACCTGAATGGTCTGATTAAAGAACTTAGGTACACGATGTACCTACTAGATTTTAAACTGTATTAATGTGTAACTGAAAAATAAATAATGAAAGGGAAACGTTGCAATGTAGCATGCAGAGTTGATAACAAATAAGAGAAAATAGCTGCAAATTGAATAAAGGACAATTGTTTGAATTTAATGAAATAAAATATTAGAAAAATATAGCAAGTTTTTACTTGTAGCCGTTGAGCAAAGAATAGTGTACTTTTTGAGTTTTGGTTTGCTGACGAGATTATTAAGAAATATAATTAATTAAGTAGTGATTGCACGTTAAACAATATGTATTTCATGTTTTTGACCATGCTTTTCTAATTACTCACATAATGTTCTACATTAATTTAGAGTAGTTGTTTATTTCAAGACTTTCTTTTTGCGCCCTTAAACAATAATAAGATATTCTCAACCCGTGAAGTTAAAATACAGTATTAAACAATAGTACATTAATCTACTAATAATAATGATCACAACCTATACAAGTACTATCCCGAGTTTGCTTGTTAAAGTAGAAATGCGGGCTGGAAATTGTAGATACTTCAGTTAGGCAAATAAATTTGGATTATGGATTTAAAGTTAAAATAGTCGTTCTTTAATAATAATAATAATAATAATAATAATAATAATAATAGGTATTTGATTTTACGCATTCTTTATTTTTTCTTTAATTTTTTTTTTTAAATACGAGTGCATTTGCATTTCCCTGCTGTATCGATCCTGGTAGTCTAGTGGTAACCATACTTGCCTCGTAGACCCAAGATCGCGGGCTTTAAACCTGACAAAGTTCGGTTGATTTTTTCGGGTGTAAAATTCCTAATTATGACTTCCTTCGGAAGAAAAGTAAAGCCGTAGGTCCCGTGCCGTACATTTAGGGCACATAAAGGACTTCAAGTGTGAGAGAAGAGGCCTCTGATCAAAATTTATCAGCAGTTTCAAGCTCTGAATTGAAAAAAAAAAAAAAAAAAATGTTGGTGACCTGAGATATTAAAGAGCATCCTAAATAAACCAAATATTACTATTGTCCATGCCATTTGGATTTGGCAATAGGATTTGTTGGAGATTCACTGACAGTAGACTTGCATTTTATTGGCAACAGAGCCACACGCTTCATAGGGTGCTGAAGGGGGGGGGGGGAACACCACACACACACACACACACACACACACACACACATGGGAATGAGAAATTTTGCTAGCAGTGAGTCCCTTAGCATCTTTAAAAAGTATGATGGAAATGTATTTTAATCATTATCAATGTCGGAGCCACTAACCAGAATGGGTGACATCCGAGTTCTTCAGTCCCGAAAATAAATTGCAGCATTCTCCCAGAATTGTGAAAAACCGTGCATATTTTTTCTTATAATTGACATGGAGTCTTGGTTACACATAAGGAGTCTTAAAGAGTCAAAGGTTAGTGTAATTTATTACAGAAACTTCATGGAGACGCCAGAACTTCCACCATATTATGGTAGATATTTCGCTTTGCAATTTTAATTTTTTTTTGAAAGGTGTAGAACCGGATCTCGGAGTTCCTAGATATTAAGTTTATATTGTAATTATTGTTAAGATTAATATTTTATATATGTAAATATCTGAACAGATAGGAATATTTTGTGCATATCAGAGCAAGGTGGAAGTATTGTATTCACTTTTCAGGTTCTACTATTGTGATGACTGAAAGACACCTGTATGAAAGCCGTTTTGCAAGAGCTATTGTTTGTTTAAGTGAGGATTTGTAGGCGGTTGACCTGGGGGAAACAGATAGTTAAAAGAGAGATAGGCTAAGAATTGTTACTTTTCATCGGTTATTGCCAATTTTAGGGTAACAGGCACTAGCTACATTGTTTGCGCAATGGAACAAGGGAGACAAAGGGAGATGGCCACACTTAGGAAATACAGATTTCTGAGAATGCATCCAAGATAAGATATGAAATAGTATAGGACACATTAATAATAGGACACCGCAATAATATTTTCCTAGGAAATGGAGGCAGCAAACAGATTGGTAAAAACTTGCGTTATCTATGTAAACATTTTGTCGATCTAAAAGTAACTAAGGGAGAAAGGAGCAATTATACAGGTGCAGCATGAAAGATGAAAGCGGAAATTTATAACCGAGACTTTTTCTGGGAAAAGAACGGACCAGAAAAAGTGTAGGATTATAGGGAAGTAAACAAGAATGACCAATGAACACCATTCTAATTCGTACAAATCAAGGCCAGTCTGCGCGTGAATAGATATTAGGGGATATCCAATAAGGAAGTCCGGAATTCACTCTAATTTCAGAATAACGTAGAATTAAAATTCGTGTAAGGAGGGGCTTATGAATAAAAAAAATCAAATGTTACGGTGTTTAGGAGGCAATAGTGAAGGAAGTAACAGGAAGAAGAATTCGAAGTGAGGCGGTAAGAGGACGGAGAGCTACGAATAAAGAAGCAAGAATTCATGTCTGGCAGTAAGGGGCAATAAGAGGGCTCAAGAGTTATCTAATAGTCAGGCGCTAGAAAAGGTGAAAGCTAGAACTCAGGTCTCCGTGGAAAGTCCAACCTATAATGAGATAATATTACGTAACGAATAAATAGTGAGAAACAGAAAATGTCGTGTGCTTTTCTCTAAGACTAGTGTTCGAAACCTTCTCGTCCCGTTGACTCCCACAAGTCACGAAACATCCAGTGAATACAAACCTGAAAATTTATTACCGACAATAACAGGACAATCTTCCTCCCAAAGCCGAGGCTTCAAGAATCTCAAGAACATCGAGAGCTCCAAGAACATCCGCCGGACACACAAAGCACGGCACCCACTCCTGAACAATACAGCTTCAGGCAAAGAAATGTTTGGGAAATTTGCCAAAAGGACACAATACAGTGATCATTCCGCTGTATTCGAGTAAATTGCGTTGTTGATTCATTCCGGTAGTGTGGCAACGGTCGAACAACAAACCTATTTCTAGTTTGTTGTTGGAGTTGCTGAGACCAAATTTTGCAACTGGGCTCAATCATAACTGCAGAACAAGGACATCTTCATAAATAAAAGTAGACAAAGGTCATTAGGGTTCTTAGGTGCAGATGTTTTATCGTACGGTATCCTTGCTGTGGCCTGCAGGCTCATGGAGCAAGTATAAGAGAGTCAAAGTTAAGAGTCCCCTTTGGTGGCGTTAGTGAGGAAATACTGGGAATAATGATGGCGGTTCTGTTTTTGTGTAGCTTCTTTGCTCATAAACAAGAAAAATGACCAAGAAGGGGAACATAAACTCAGCTGCTGAAAATGTCCTCCAAGTTTATCTTTTTTCAGGAAAAGGTTCCTTGTTTTATTCATACAGTTTAAAGCTTACTTGGATTTGTGCAGGTGGCTTCGGCAAAAGACATTTTCTCTGCCTTCACTCCTCCTTTACGGCAAGTTCCGCATTCCCCGTTCCTCGTCTCCTCCATTTGATGCTTTAGTAACTGAATTTTGATTTCCACGCGAATCTCTTAACTGCCTGAAGGTAAAGAAAATCTAAACAAAGTTAGCTCTTCCCTAAGCCAAGGCCCGAATGCGGTATCTAGAAGAAAGAGCGTGCGGTACTCCAATGTTTTTGTTTCCTTCCGCAAACGTTGAGCGCAGGCCAGAAAGCAAACGTGCCCCTAGTTTGTTATGTTAATCTTCTGCACTTGCGTGTAGTGACATACAATTCCCAGGGCTGCATAGTTTAGTATTCATCTTAAGAAGAAAGGACTACAAGATATTGGTTATTTCTTTAAATATAAAGCATAGGTTTTACAATATTGATATTATGTATATTCACTAGTTGTTGAAACATTTATTTATTCCGGCATTGTATAAAATATCTGTCTTTATTAAACATATACTCATATGCACATGTATGCACATAAACCAATAGGTTGCACATTTAAGAGTTTCTCAAATACCCGTGACTAAAATGTATGTGATGTATATTAAAGTTCTGATCCTCACTACTGAATAGCCTAAT
This sequence comes from Metallyticus violacea, assembly GCA_030762175.1. Lineage (NCBI taxonomy): Eukaryota > Metazoa > Arthropoda > Insecta > Mantodea > Metallyticidae > Metallyticus > Metallyticus violacea. Next base: position 49,857,300 of record CM060831.1, read on the forward strand.
TTTAAACATTTTCTAAAATTTTTATTTCACATAATTATTAATTTATTAACATCATAATCAAAAGGAGGTGATACTTACTGGTTGCATTTGTCTACTGCATCTGGTCTCACAAATGTCAGCATACAACCTGGATGTAGGTATTCTTTTATTTTCCGTCTTCTTCGTTCTCACTATTTATTTCCCACTTCCTTTTATTTACGATACTTTTCTTCTCCAGCTTAACTTCCGTATCTTTTCTATTTTAATTCTTCCTATTTACTCTTCCCAACATGACTCTACAAAAGAGAATCCTGATCCAATCATCGGTGCAACACGTTGTTTGTTACAAATACTTCGGATATTCTTGAAACGAAAGGAATCATTATTTCGAGGCTCACTTATGTTACTGATAGGTAATTATAGTGGAAGCCTTTGGCCCCTGTAGAAGGATGGTCCAGGGGCATAACTACATAACATCCAAATGGTGTGGGGGGGTCCCTTTTATTAAGACATGCTCATCCCCGACAAAAAATGCAGCACCATCGTACGTTTGTGTTATAAACTTCTGGTTTGTATGGAACTATTTTAATTTAGCTGTTAAAGTACCCTTAACCCTTCTGTAGTCAATCCAGAAACAGCAATGAATTATATGAATCTATCCGGTTTATCCCTACTAATGTATCGCAATGTCAAAACAACTTGTGACATGCATGTAATATATACCGTTTCGTTGGCCTATACAGAAACTAAGTTTGCCCTTTCTATTTCTTTTCTGTCTCATTCCTATAGACAAAATACGGGATAAAAAACAAAAACCGTCCTTCACTCCTTCATTTTGTGACGTCTTGTTGAAAACTATAGCGTTCGTTTGGTGAGATCCAATTCGTTTCACTTCCAACTTAATAGTTAAACTAAGACGCAAAAATGGAGTCTTTAATAAAACGTCCTGCTTATCATTGCCACAAAACACATGCTTTTTGTACCTTAACAGTTAACGCTGTGAAAGTCAACTTTTCCCTGACAAACAGTGAGGAAGACCCAATTTTAAACAAAGTGCGAAAACAACTCTTAGTCAGTTATGCGTGGTATCAGTAACACCTCAACATCTGGTTCGTAAGAAAAGAGAGAATACCGAGCGCCACAGGCCTCTTCCTACTGGTTCAAGAAAACACAGAAATAAGTAGGAGAAAGGCTAAGCCATCTGGAAGGAAGACAAATATACTTCCTTGCAAATCTTTGCTGGTCCTTGAAGGTATAAGTTGAAAACGTACAATTTTGCGGGCTGGCCCATGAGCTTCCCTCGCCAACGGAGAACCCGCATGCTACCGCTACTACAGCAGAGAGGAGCGCTTATTGTCTAAGATACAACTAAGATCTAATCGGTTATACATCGCTTTTTTCATATATTTTGTGTTTTGAAAATTGACTACAAGAAGATAAAATGGTAAATAATTATGACATTTTCTTTGGGGGAGGCAGGCACTAACTAGCCCTTTATTAACGGACGGTAATTAAGAGAGTAAACATATAACTTTTTGAAAGCATTTGCTAGCCACTGACAGCGTAAACCCTGTATCAATCCCCAAAATGTCTACTTGGTGTCAGGCATTGAAAATCATCTAGATATACAAGTCTTTTTTTTTTTTTTTTTATTCATTTTATTTAAGGACGCTCTTTAACAGTTTAGGTCATCAGCGTCCCATTCAATTCCGGGCGTGAAACGGGCGGAAAATTTTGCTCAGAGGCCTCTTCTTTCAGGCTTGAGGTTCTTTATCGTGCCGTAAATGTACGACACGGGACCTACGGCTTTACTCCCCTTCCGAAGGAAGCCATACTTAGGATTTTTACACCGAAAAAAATCCATCGATCCTGGCCGGTTTGAACACGCGACCTTGGGTTTAGAAGGCAAGTATGGTTACCACTACACTACCAGGACCGACTATGCTAGAGTGTAAACTTTCTTTCAGGAGTATTTAATAAATTTTATTAATTTAAAAAGGTTTATCACTCGACAGTTTCAGTGCTGTAGGATAATGGATATGCTTTTGTTTCGGAGTTGTTTCAAATTTTATTTTTGGAAGATACGTATTGATAGTTTATATACTGTGCCTAAAATATTTTAGAAAAAAATTAACTCATTCTTTTCCCCATTCCCTTTTTATTTTGGTAAAGTCTGTGTTTGCAAGCTATGGACTATTTAAGGTGATATTTCACTAGATTTATGTCTCTCTGACAAAGGAGATGAAAAACGTATTATTGAAATGTCTCATAGCTTGATAATACTCGATTTCAATAATAGCAACGCCGGCCTTAAAGCCTAAAAAGGTTATAAGAGGTGGAAAGTCTTTAAAGCAATGCCTGTGTTTATGTGTCGCAAAATAAACGCGAGACAATGCTCCAAATTCTTGCTGTTTCTTTAAATGGTGCTAAATACAATTTAACATTATAATTGTTCTACATTTTTAGATATAAAGTATATAAAACGTTTTCTATAGAACCTCATTAAGCTATTAGCTATTAAAAGCAATAAACTGTCTTAGCGGTGTTACCCTCAAGCTCATTGCAAAATCAAACAAAATGTTATATCCATTAACAACAATAGAAAAAGGCTGAAGGAGAATGTAAGTAATAAGCACTTTCCAGAACTACTTTTTCTTTAATTCTTAATGCGAGTATTATTCTAATGTTTATTGGATTTATAATGCGTCCTGAATTTCATTTCTGCAAGAGAAACCTCTTGAGATGAGTTTTACTGTATGCACCTTCATCGCACCTGATTTCGACAGAAAGAAACGCCAAAGAAGAGACATTTTAAGTCTTAAAAAAGAAGGAGAAGCTGGACGCTTTTACGCTTATCTTGCTATATTCAACCGCTTTTTTATTGTCCTTATCTCTTTCTTGTCCATTGTTTGTTCTTTTTCGGATGGGAAGAGAAGCATAAAGTGGAGGGCTATAAGGGATTTACGGATAGCACTACCGACTTTGACATGGGAGAACGTTTCGTTACTCTACAGAGTGAGCCAACTGAAAATCTCCGAAAGAACGTTCTCCTTGTGAGGCTCTATCAAAGGAAGGCACCCTTCTCATTTTTCCAAGGATTAATGCTGGTGGTACAGTGAAGGTTTTATTTTGTAGTCGTATTGGACCTTGGACCTGCTTAAACGATGCTGTTGTATGTTCTGATAGTTACGTGGTTTATTATTTTTTTTTTATTTATTTGTTGTTTTAGCTTTTTGCGTAAGTTTCAATATGGGACATTACATTTGAAATAGATCAAACATTAAAAAGCTGACCTCTGTTTATTAAAGTCAACGAATTTGTTTTAATATATGAAGCGTAAAGATATGGCAATTTCTGCAAAATATGAAATCCGTTTAAATTACATTTTGTTACAGTAATATTTAAATATTTGACACCGTAAAAATTAATTTTTTATATAAATATGAAGTGAATTTACTTCATCTTTCACAAAGAACTTTTATCATTCACGATACTTTTACCAAGTTTATCCACTTGTCCATTTTATGGATATCCACAGGACTGTTTTATTAAATAAACTATTTGAAACAATGATCTGTTATTTTACATAAATACTTAAGATATATTTACCAACATGAAAAGCAATTGTTTTCCCAATTGCCTGGCCGGTATGGTCGAGAATTGGCTCTAGCCTGGCGTTGAATCGACGTTTTCGGTGGGCCAACCAGGTCTTAGATTTTGCTGTAAAGCGAAGAAATGGAACGGAAACATGTTTCTCAGAATATTAGAAAAATCTTGAAGTAGGTAAATGTTCTATGTAAGACTTGCAATTTTACAGCAAACATAACGAATAGTAAATGTGAATTAAAACAACTCGAAATTGACATGCTTCCTTATAGTATGTTCTCCTCTTTCCTCATATCCTAATTGGGCTTGATGCTTTTGCTTTTTTATGTTATCTTTAAATGAAGTATTTTAATAAATGATTTAATGCATACATAATCTTTCAGCACAAAATTTGCATGTAAAATATGAAACCTCAAGAAAGTTAATGCATTTTTTGACTTTAAAGAAAACATCATAAGGGACACTATCAAAAATTAACTCTTCTTTAATAACCTAGTATGGAATAAACTCTTTACTTTCCTAAATGATAGAGTGTATACATATATTAGACCAAAATTTACTTATATGAATGAATTCCTTTAACAACTACTCTCATTCGTGTTTACAATGAATTTAAAATATTATATTTGTATTTTTGTTTAAGAAATATTATTTTCTAATTGGCCCTTACATTTTTTACTGTGAGAGAGTAATGTAAATAGCTTAATTAGAAAAATTTACTGCAAGAGAGCAACGTAAATAACTTAATTAGTATTTATGCTAAAAAGCATAATTATCAATGTGAGTTTGCCAAAATTGGTCGTGTATAATTTGTTTTCCTTCCTTTTTCTTTGAACAAAGAAAGATTTTTTGTTTTCTTTTATTTCCTTAAATTAAATAAGTGACAACTCTTTCTAAATAATTATAGTGTCATAACAACAATATAATTGAGGCAATATATGCAAAAATCTCATACTTGAACGCTGCCAGAGAGAACTATACCTTGGTTGCTTTGCCTACAGATTTTTAAGTCCCAATTTTTATACAGATTGGTCCAAATATATTATGAAAAATAACTTTTACAAAATAAAATTTTATACAGTTACTCCTTAAGCTAAAGGAGTCAGACTTCATATCACGAGTCCAATATTGTGTACGTGTATGAAGATCATGAATATTTTCAAAACTGGTGATGGTATAAACATGCACAGAGCAGTACATTCGGAAAAAGTGACAGTGTGGGTAACTGTCTTCCCATAGCATCATCATTGGTCCGTACTTCATTAAGAATGCACATGGAGAATTAACTTCACATTAGAAGTTTACAAGGAACAAGCTGTAAGCATTTCCAAAGGGATTTCGTGTGTTGAACAACCTTCTAATGTACAGCTGTTTCGGCAAAATGGTGTGGCCTCCCATACTGGTCATGAAATTGGCGCCTACTGCAACAGCTGTTTCCCGGTCAGCTGACCCAAGACACTCAGATTTTCCATATCCTTCATGAAGTCCTCAACATAACGTAACAGTTGAGCAATGTGATGCTATGGTCATTAGGATGATAAACCGTATTGAACGTACAGAATGATTGAACACATAGTTGTACGATTTCGATTACCTTTTGCTGGCGGGCCACCACGTGTTATCATTAGTCTTAGGTTGCCTGAAAGTATGCTGTGTTGCTTCTGATAGAAATCATCAGAATCTGCAAACTCTAAACTGTGCGTAAGAGTAAGTAAATCTTGTATTCCTATTGGATGTAGTCCTTTCAAAAATTTCGTTTATATGCATTCAGAAAACAGACCTTAACATTTCTTACGGTTCGTCAGAGATAGACTATTCCACTCTTCCATCAATCAGAAAATAAGCGATGTTAATAGATCTGCCACAATTAGGGTGTGCGCAATTAAGGTGCGCATTTTTGCGATTAGCAATAAAGTACACGACTGTTATATTTTGACTGAAATTTGAAATTATTATAGCAGTTCGTTTACCGGGTGAAAGTGATTATTAAGAGAAAAAAAAGGAAGTTTAAGAAAAGTATTGCACTTTTAGAATGTGGAAAACTATTTTTTTTTTTTATGTGAAAGAGACTAGGATGATCGAGGAAGAAGCAGTTTTTAATAGGATTTTTGTCTCTTTTTCCCAGTTCATCATCAAAGTGACAAATGACAACGTCCTGAGATTTATCATATTTATACACAAATAAATTATGTCGCTTTTCACTGGCATGTGTTATTGGAAAACGTGGAAGAATGCCTAGTGATGAAATCAGGGTAGAGAGAGTGCCATTTCCGAACCAAAACTCTGCTCTCAAGAGAATATAAAAAAAAAAATGAGAGTTTGGAGGTGGGGGGCACAAGATATAAGGAGCGATAAAGAAGGAAACCCGCTACTCTCCCAACTTCATAACATGTTGAAGGAAGGAAAAACTTCCTTTTTAAGTTTTTCTTTTTTTATTTTTTCCCGTTCTTCTCTCTCTCTCTGTTCTTCAAGTGGACATGGATATTACCTCTAAGTTATCTATATTGTTATTACTTTCTAAGCCAACGCTGATATAAAAACCAATCATGGCATATGGTATAAGATAAACAGAAAATGCCAGAATTCTGAGATTACGAAACAGAGCCATTGTTTCGGAGACTAGTAAATTCAAACATATTTTAAATATAGAATGTAAATCTCATCATATGAAGTTAGATATCACTTAGTTTCTTTTTGTGAAAACTAATAGTTTTAATTAATATAACTTATACACTAAATGTGAATTTTTCAAGTAGTTCCTAATCTGGATAAAAAAAGCAACACTGCTAGCGGCTCCCGCATGCCTTTTTACGAAACAATAAGGAACATTTGGTAGAAAAAAATGTAAGTTTGTGTTTATGAGAAAAAAATGCTAACATTATAATCCACACACTTGTAACTATCTGCTGTGTCGATTTTCAACTTAATTGAGACTTAGTTTTGTTTTTCTTAGATAGCAATTGTGACAGTGGCATTAATTTTATTTTAAATGTGGCTGTCTAGAGGAGGTTACTCTACACCCCTTGGAAAATACTGCTTCCTGCTATTTATCTCGAGAGAGTCTTCAGCCCAACGACACAAAAAGTGTGGACTATGTTCTGGCCTCAGGAGTGGTTGCTAATTGTGGATGCTTAAAAATCTTTCTTTGAGAATATCAAAGTGCAACCTTGTTCTAGTGTACATACCAATTTCCAATGAATGATTTTCATGCTTAAGAATGAACCGTATAATTTCCAATGTATTTTATGCCTTCGATTTCGCAGGAATACTGACAATAGTTCAGCAGTTCCTTCTGAAACATCTGTTTTATTTACCTACTCCAACTCCAGATCTACCCTTTGGAGTAGTCCAAATGTCTCATTTGATCCACCTAAATGAATGCAATGACTATCTCTAAATTTTTGTTTGGCAGCTCTAGTTCAATAGACACTGAACAAACTATGAAAATGGAAACCAATTTCATCCTGCATATGATATTGTAGAGCTAGCCCCCCCCCCATTAGTAATACACAAATAAGCCTAAAAACAAATACTTTGGAAAAAGGGCGTCCAAATACATGGCCTGGGTGCCTAATACTAAAAAATAAAAAGTCAAGTAGATAAGCGAATGGAATCAAAAGAAAAGAATGAAGTTTAACGCCCGTTTCTGCTGCAGAGGCACCACTCGATGGACACTAATGATGCATGAGATGAAATTATATATTGGGAAAGGGTTTATTTTTAAGGAAGGAACCGTTCCAGGCCTAAGTTTGGGGTACCTCCCTGGCATTTGCCATTATAAGAACTGAGGAAAACCTGAAAAAATCTCAGTCAGGGAGGACGGTCCTGATGGGATCTCCCGCTCACGAGTACGCGTCTTAACGACCTCGGTCACCCGTGGTGGTTCAAAAGAAAAATATATGGAAAGATGAAATAATAGTCCCATGTTAGGGTACCCAAAAATTGTAGATGAAAATGCGACCACTTCGATTGTGTGAAGATGATTTTGACAAGTGAAGCTTCTGCTCGCTCTTCTTCATTTAATCGACGGGGAGATTGTATTGTATGTTATGTCGCGACACGTCTGTGAGGCAGCACCGTCCTCCCGCGTTGAACTCAACATCCGCTATCCTCCTT